>JAXCGZ010006114.1:42500-57500 GCA_037179515.1 Halocaridina rubra
CAGTGAGATAAACATCTACAAACAAACCTATCACTTTTTCTGTTCGTCCATACCCCTCTGTCCGTTTGTGAAACAGGGTAACAATGAATCTTCTTTTTCATGCTCTTGTACAAAAACTCACACATAGGCCAACCCAATTGACCGTCTTATAGTAATAATTGGAGAGAATTGCAGTTAAGACATGCTTAGGAAAAAAAAAACCCAGCAAGTACACCAAGAATCCATCCATATTATTATTATTATTATTATTATTATTATTATTATTATTATTATTATTATTATTATTATTATTATTATTATTATTATTATTATCATCATTATTATTAACATTATTAACATTATTAACATTATTAACATTATTATTATTATTATTATTATTATTATTATTATTATTATTATTATTATTATTATTATTATTATTATTATTATTATTATTATTATTATTATTATTATTATTAGTAATAATAATAGAATTTTATAATTAAATCCCCTTTCTGGATTTAGGTCAAGGTGTGACTTCCATATGAAAAAAAAATATCATTAAACTTTACAAGTAAATTAAACATATCTAACATTATATGCCTAGAGCCCTTCCCCACTTCCTTCCTACCGGGTATTCTAAGGCTACTAATGAATTCCTGAAAACTGCCATAAATAAGGTTTTTCATTCAAAGTTTCCACTGTGCTATAGCATTTCCTCTTAAGCCCCTGGAAAGGAAGTTTTTCCATCTTTCCATGGATCTAAATGAGATCAGATGCTTAGGCCTAGCGCATACAGTTTTAATGAAGATAATTATGTCTGATATAGAAACATTACAAAGAGTACGTAGGAAACAAAAGACAGTGCCACCTCACCAGCTTCTACCCCTCCCCCACGCAACACCTAAACAATAGAAATGAGAATGAAACTCACAGTTTCACACCTTGTCAACATAACGCCTGGTAGACCGAAGTCTCTCAGTCTGAGGATCTATCGTTGATGGCTCGTCCTTCGGTTACATTTTCTGAGCAAGTTATCCAGCAATGGCCCGCTATGATAATTCTGACGGTAAATATAAATTTAGTTAACCAAAGGCTGGATAAATATATTGCACCTAAACCAACAAGTATCCAGCAATGGCCCGCTATGCCTATTCTGGCGGTAAATATAACTTTAATTAACTAAAGGCTGGATAAATATATTACACCTAAACAAACAAGTAACTTGATTAAAGAAGTCTCCAATAACATCAGTATATAAAACGCATTAACTAATGACTCAGTTTCCACATCAAAATAAATTAAATAAATAAAATAATGACGAAAACACTTGTCTTTTATGTATAAAGGGAATGATAAAGATATTAATCCTAATTAAAGTAGCATTGTATATGGTTGAAAAGCTCTTGGAACTCCGGTAAGACATTCAGAATACCTCGTATAATAACAACGTCAAAATCCTTGGTCGCATAATTTCTTTTATACGCAAGCTTTATTAGGAAAATAAATCTATAAGAAAGAAAGAAAGAAAGAAAGAAAGAAAGAAAGAAAGAAAGAAAGAGGGGAATAGGAGAGAACGAAAAAAAGAGAGTGCAAAAAAATTCAACCGCACTACTAGGATTTTTGGGATATATTTTAACACAACATTTAAGAATGTAGGAATCACCAATTCGGATTTAACTGGAATATATCGGAATATTTCATAATATTGGTTAGAAAATACTTTTGACAGTCACTGGTTTATTACATATAGTTTAGGAATGTGTTACGTCCTCTATGCAAATAAATCCCCATTACAAAATATACTCGCATGGTGTCTTAAGCTGATGTTTACATTTATATTACATGCAGTGATGTAATTTTTGTTCATTTTACTGCATTTTTTTTCCATTTTCACAGTCTTTTTTTATACACATCTTTTCTCTCTCTTTCCGAAGCAATCATCATATATCTTACAAGCGGCCACCAGAAAATGTCACTTTACCCAGTAAGTCGAGATCATTCCTCTCCAGTCTGACCACTGGTGGCGTTTAACGTCAATAAAAGGGCATAAAAACAGACCGTTGCTAACAAGAGACGTCTTTTTAGGTTTGGAGTCGTGTCTCCGCCTCTTCTTTTCAGTTTTTTTTTTTTCGTCTGTGTCTTCTCACCCTGTTGGGGCTTCTGCTTTTTTTTTTCTTTTTTTCTGAAGGTCGTGTTTTAGTCTTTTTCTTCTTTTTATTCGCGCTCTCGAGTTTTTTCCTTCCATTCCTGGTTCCATATGCTTCATTTAGCAATTCTTATCTTTCATTTTACACATACTCATTTTTTCCATGTAAAACTCCCACCAAGGGTTGAATATATTTTTATCTGTCTTGCATCATTTCTTTATATAACATCATATATTAGCTTGACTAAGACTAGAGCAAATTATTAATTGAGGGGAAAACCTGAAGACTTATTAAGAATGTCTCACTCTTCCAAATTAGCTTTACAAGATGGAATAGGCAGTTGGATCTGAATATATCTTCATTATATGAAATCAGTAACAAATTAATAATCCTTTACAAGATAACTTAGATGGGTAGATTGATATGCTCGTAAGCGCTAAATACCCCCATGTTTCCTGTTTCACCTTCGAAATCAAAATATTCAAAATACAATATGCTCATGCTTTTGTGAAACACACACACACACACGCACGCACGCACGCACGCACGCACGCACGCACATATATATATATATATATATATATATATATATATATATATATATATATATATATATAATAAATAAAAATCGACATAATAAAATGGTTTACATACAATGTGAACTTTATTAGTTGAATGTTTATCAGCTTTTTATCTTCCATCAGAATAAGTGAACACGTGTTGAATACCGATGCTTTATAGAAGAATGGTTTTCCATCACTTCTGAAGGGTTAGCAAACCATACTGACTCCGTCATAAGTAAAGAATTTATCGAATATGATTACAGTAATGACAAGATGCTTAGCAAATAATTTTTTTCACCGGCGATAAAGACACCATATATATGGATCGTTCAGACTGAACATGAAAATTAAGCCAAATACTCTTGTTGATTACCAGGAATTAAGTATTTTTTACGTAATTTACTTCACTTGACCTGTACATTTATCAAAAGTTTCAAGTCTCAAAGAAGGCTAATTTTGAACGAAGAACAAGAAGTCTATAGAAACGATTGCCAAAAGATGTGTAAGTATTATTTTATGATTAATTGACCTATTATCCTAAAGGACAGTGGAATTTCTATATGTCAGGGGTGGCCAGACTTTTGGATTCCGAGATCTACTCTAAAGACCGAAACTCTTTCGTGATCTACCATACTACATTATCACATAATATTACGTCAACTGGGGAAAACAATTTCAAATAGCATAGTGCTATAAAACATGAGTGCAATTGTCTCACTTATATAAAAAAAAAGAAATATTAATCAGTTCAAACTAAATTAAGGGAAAAAAGTCAGCTCATACTGTTGGGGAACGGCCGAGATCGACTGGTAGATAGCGATCGACTGTTTGGCCAACTCTGCTATATG
Source organism: Halocaridina rubra (assembly GCA_037179515.1). NCBI lineage: Eukaryota > Metazoa > Arthropoda > Malacostraca > Decapoda > Atyidae > Halocaridina > Halocaridina rubra. The sequence continues at coordinate 46,041 of JAXCGZ010006114.1, forward strand.
TTATCGGGACTAAGTATTCATTATCTTTACCTGCAAAGTCCATCCATCCATATACCAAAGCCATATTCCCCCTTATATGGCTGAGTCAAGTCAAATACTTTGACTTTGTGTGGGAAGTAAATACAGGAAGGAATTCCCAATCCCCTCGCTCCGCCCCATTTAGTTGACTTTTTTGACACGCAGGGGAACACGGGGGAAGTATTCTTACTGGATTTTTAGAGGCTAAATAAACGAAGGTGATAAGATAATATCGATGATCTTGATCTAGTTTTGATGGAAGTCATCTCTGGGAGACGAAAAATATATTCGCTCATGGAGAGAGATTGCCGACGGGTTGAAGAATTTACATATGGGTACTGCAGCCATTTGAAAGTTCTCTTAAATCATCTTAATGTTTATAAAGGCTTTTGTAAGACAACTATGATATAAACTCATTTCGTGTAATAAACAACTTAGCTAGATGTTAATTATTACAAAATCTCAATAGCTACTTTTTATTTGCAGAGAACAGACAGGCAGTTTTTCACTGGTGTAGTCTTAGAAATATCAAAAAAAGTAATGGAGAATAATATTTAAGTAACAAAAGGATATATTTCCTCAAGATTAAAACCATTTTATAAACGTATTAAAGGATCTGTTCTGATATACGTTTCTTCCACGCATCCTTCTAGACATCCTATACATCTAGTTTATGAAAGGCGATTATAAAGACATGTGTCCTTATGCTTAAGTAACAGTGTAAAATAATACGCAAAGACCTTCATAAATATAAACATGCTAAACAACATAAAAATCCTTTTCTAAAGTGATAATTACACGCGGATAATAACGATCAAACATGATAAACATCAGATAGTATTTGAAGCACCCAACTGTTTAATTACTAACTGTTGAAAGCCTCGTTTAATTAGGCAAATTTGCTGAATGAGGACTATTTTTATCTTCTCATGTAGATGCCAATTCAACTTAAGTACTCATAGAGTTTAAGGCTTTTATTAGAAAGTTTAAAAACATTCTCAAAGTTTCTTATAAAAATTTAAGCATTATTATTTCTTATAAATCTAATTATCAAATGGAAACTCGCGTAAATTCAACCAAGGATTAGTGACAAGGTCACTAGGTGACATTCTCATATATTCTGAATAGATTAACACACAAAAACAGGATCAACATTACTTTAGGAACAGATAAACATCAAGAATTATCATACATAAGACAAACATTTAATCTGGTTTTTCTCGGAAAGGAACAATTTTAAAGATTTTGATGATTACATTCCTAATTTTTTGTCTTACTTAAATTTGTCAAAGGCGGAATTCAATTTACCCTGAAAGGATTCGCAAATAAGGCGTAACTGCACTATTTTGTATTGTGACTTGAAATATTGTATAGAATGTACAATCCTCTCTGATGCTAATCCATCTTGTAAAGTATCATGAGATATTTCCTTTACCTGATAAGTTTCCTTAATCCTTGGGATAACACCAATTAGTAATAAAGAGTTACGAAGTGTATTTGTCGAAAACAAATTCTTGGAAAAAGATATTTTATCCTCTCAGGAATAGGGACTTTTTCCCCATTGTCTTCTTTCATTTTAAGAAAATTTGTTTTTTTGCAGCTGCAATATATATATATATATATATATATATATATATATATATATATATATATATATATATATATATATATATATATATATATATATATATATATATATATATTACATGATATATATATAGTTAGTTCCATTTTCAGATACAGTTAGTCTGTTAGATTGAAATAGATATAAAGATAGACAGAAAGAAAGTTAGTTACTTAGATGGATAGATAGATAGATAGACAGAGAGGCAGTCAGATAGGTAGAGACACAATAAGAGAGTTAGTCAGTGAAATAGATAGATAGATCGATAGATAGATAATTAAGCTCTGCTGCTGCTCCTGAAAGAATGAAAAAGAAAAATAATTATACAACTTACTAATGCTGCTGCTGCTGCTACCATTGCCATCTATGCTTCTGCTACTCCTGAAAGAAAAAAAACTACTAATACTATTTACTCCTGCTTCAGCTGTTCCTGAAAGAAAGCAAACTATTACTACTACTTATGGTTGCTGCTGCTACCGTTGTCATCTATGCTTCTGCTGCTCATGAAAGAAAGAAAAAGAAAACTACTACTGCTACTTACTGCTGCTGCTACCATCACCCTATCTGCTTCTACTGCTCCAAAAAGAAAGAAAAAGAAAACTACCACTATTAGTTACTGTTGCTGGTGTTGCTGTTGCCATCTCTGCTTCTGCTGCTCCTGCAAGAAAGAAAAATAATACCAATACCACTTACATCTGCTGCTGCTACCTTCGCCATCTCTTCTTTTGCAGCTCCTGCAAGAAAGAGAAAGAAAACTAATACTACTACTTACTGCTGCTTGTTCTGCTGCCATTGCCATATCTGCTTTTTCTGCTCCTGTAAGAAAGAAAAGAAATCTACTACTACTACTACTACTACTACTACTACTTACTGCTGCTGCTGGTGCCATTGTCCTCTATGCTTCTGCTGCTCCTGTAAGAAATGAAAAGAAAAATACTACTTACTGCTGCTGCTCCTGTAAGAAAGAAGAAAACTACTACTAGTTATGTCTGCTGTTGCCACCATTGTCGTCTCTGCCTCTGCTGCTCCTGCAAGAAAGAGAAAGAAAACTACTACTACTACTTACCTCTGCTGTTGCTGCTGTTTCCGTCGCCCTAATTGCTTCCGCTACTCCTGCAAGAAAGAGAAAGAAACCTACTACTACTATTACTACTTACTGCTGCAGCTGCTGCTGTTTTTTTCGCCCTAATTGCTTCTGCTGCTCCTGAAAGAAAGAAAAAGAAAACTATTACGTACTGCCGCTGCTGGTACCGTTGACGTCAATGCTTCTGCTGCTACTGAAAGAAAGAAAACGAAAACTACTACTACTACTTACTGCTGCTGGTATCGTAGGTCAGTGCTTCCGCTTCTCCTGAAAGAAAGAAAAAGAAACTACTACTACTACTACTTACCGCTGCTGCTGGTACCGTTGATGCTTCTGCTTCTTCTCCTGAAAGAAAGAAAAAGAAAACTACTTCTACTACTTACTGCTGCTGCTGGTACCGTTGACGTCTCTGCTTCTTCTACCGTCGCTTCATCTGCTGGAACTGAAAGAAAGATGAAAAAAGACTCATCAGTTGTCCGATTTAAGTCAACTGGGGTAGAGGTACAATGTCTTATATCCAAGTTGGCTTTCTCTGTACTTATTAATGGCAAGAAGAGGACGTTTTTCTTTGTGAAGCAAAATTCTCGTATGCCGAGGGAGTGAAGTTACAGACAGACAGAACAAATTCAAAGTATGTTGAAGACTTATGTTCTGGATGTAATTTTAGTATTGATAAATTTCCTCCAGAAATGAAGTCTCTGGAACTTTGAGGACACATATATTGACCCTCTTATGAGATTGTAAATGAAAGTCATACATAAATGCATACACATTCCCTCATTTAATTTGCAAGGAGGATGGTCGAGCCAGAACACGCATTTACCACGATCCACACATACCTCAACTACTCCTAGCCGTGAGAACATTTAAAAGTAATAATCATTACTTCACCAGCAATCCAGATTTGCTGTTAATACCAAAGAATTTTAGAACATCGGAAGAACTGGGAGTCCTTTGAAGACAGAGCGTGTCGCTGGTTTTGCTCCAATCTCCACTTCACCTTCCATCGCTCTATGAGTATGGAATGCGGGACTTTGCTATGTTTAACCCGATTTTTTTAAGGACACTGAAGTGCACTTGGCATACGAGTGTACCTCACAATGTAAACTCTTGACCTGTCTTTAGTCTTCAAGTTCACAGTGAGGAATAGGTGCATTATTTTTTTTATTTTGGTCATGTAGACATGATACAATTTTAACTAATTTTCACATAGTTGTGAAAGCATTACATTGCTTTTCTTTCATGAATTCACTTTTCTCTTATCTACCAAATTTAGCTTGGACTTAGATATTATTTTATCATAGGCTACTTTTTGAAGGAATGCATACATATTAGGCTTCAAACAGGATGGATGGATGGATGGATGGATGGATGGATGGATGGATGGATGGATGGATGGATGGATGGATGGATGGATGGATGGATGGATGGATGGATGGATGGATGGATGGATGGATGGATGGATGGATGGATGGATGGATGGATGGATGGATGGATGGATGGATGGATGGATGGATGGATGGATGGATGGATGGATGGATGGATGGATGGATGGATGGATGGATGGATGTATGTATGTATGTATGTATGTATGTATGTATGTATGTATGTATGTATGTATGTATGTATGTATGTATCCTGTTTGCAGCCTAATATGTATGCATTCCTTCAAAAAGTAGCCTATGATAAAATAATATCTAAGTTCAAGCTAAATTTGGTAGATAAGAGAAAAGTGAATTCATGTAGGAAAAGCAATGTAATGCTTTCACAACTATGTGAAAATTGGTTAAAATTGTATCATGTCTACATGACAAAAAAAAAAAAATAATGCACCTATTCCTTTCTGTGAACTAGAAGACGAAAGACAGGTCAAGAGTTTACATTGTGAGGTACACTCGTATGCCAAGTGCACTTCAGTGTCCTTAAAAAATCGGGTTAAACATAGCAAAGTCCCGCATTCCATACTTATAGAGCGATGGAAGGTGAAGTGGAGATTGGAGCAAAACCAGCGACACGCTCTGTCTTCAAAGGCCTCCCAGTTCTTCCGATGTTCTAAAATTCTCTGGTATTAACAGCGAATCTGGGTTACTGGGGAAGTAATGATTATTACTATTAAATGTTCTTATGGCTAAGGGGAGTAGTTGAGGTATGTGTGGCTCGTGGTGAATGCGTGTTCTGGCTCGACCATCCTCCTTGCAAATTAAAAGGGAATGTGTATGCATTTATGTATGACTTTCATTTACAATCTCATAAGAGGGCCAATATATGTGTCCTCAAAGTTCCAGAGACTTCATTTCTGGAGGAAATTTATCAATACTAAAATTACATCCAGAACATAAGTCTTCAACATACTTTGAATTTGTTCTGTCTGTCTGTAACTTCACTCCCTTGGCATACGAGAATTTTGCTTCACAAAGAAAATCGTCCTCTTCTTGCCATTAATAAGTACAGAGAAAGCCAACTTGGATATAAGACCTTGTACCCCTACCCCAGTTGACTTAAATCGGACAACTGATGAGTCTTTTTTTGCTTCTTCTTTCTTTCAGTTCCAGCAGATGAAGCAACGGTAGAAGAAGCAGAGACGTCAACGTTACCAGCAGCAGCAGTAAGTAGTAGTAGTAGTTTTCTTTTTCTTTCTTACAGGAGAAGAAGCAGAGACATCAACGGTACCAGCAGCATCAGTAAGTAGTAGTAGTAGTTTTTTTTCTTTCTTTCAGGAGAAGTGGCAGCACTGACCTACGATACCAGCAGCAGTAAGTAGTAGTAGTAGTTTTCGTTTTCTTTCTTTCAGGAGCAGCAGAAGCAGCAGTAAGTAGTAGTAGTAGTTTTCATTTTCTTTCTTTCATCAGCAGCAGAAGCTTTGACGTCAACGGTACCAGCAGCGGCAGTATGTAATAGTTTTTTTTCTTTATTTCAGGAGCAGCAGAAGCAATTAGGACGAAGAAAACAGCAGCAGCAGTAAGTAGTAGTAGTAGTTTTCTTTCTCTTTCTTGCAGGAGCAGCGGAAGCAATTAGGGCGACGAAAACAGCAGCAACAGCAGAGGTAAGTAGTAGTAGTAGTAGTAGTTTTCTTTCTCTTTCTTGCAGGAGCAGCAGAGGCAGAGATGATAATGGTGGCAACAGCACACGTAACTAGTAGTAGTTTTCTTCTTCTTTCTTGCAGGAGCAGCAGCAGTAAGTAGTAGTATTTTTCTTTTCATTTCTTGCTGGAGCAGCAGAAGCATAGAGGACAACGATACCAGCAGCAGCAGTAATTAGTAGTAGTAGTAGATTTCTTTTTCTTTCTTACAGGAGCAGCAGAAGCAGAGATGGCAATGGCAGCAGAACAAGCAGCACTAAGTAGTAGTAGTAGTATTCTTTCTCTTTCTTGCAGGAGCAGCAAAAACAGAGATCGCGAAGGTAGCAGCAGCAGAAGTAAGTAATATTGGTATTATTTTTCTTTTCTTGCAGGAGCAGCAGAAGCAGCACCAGCAACAGTAAGTAATAGTAGTAGTTTTCTTTGTCTTTCTTTTTGGAGCAGTATAAGCAGATAGGGTGATGGTAGCAGCAGCAGTAAGTAGCAGTAGTAGTTTTCTTTTTCTTTCTTTCATGAGCAGCAGAAGCATAGACAGCAACGGTAGCAGCAGCAACCATAAGTAGTAGTAATAGCTTGCTTTCTTTCAGGAACAGCTGAAGCAAGAGTAAATGGTATTAAAAGTTTCTTTTTTTTTCTTTCAGGAGTAGCAGAAGCATAGACGGCAATGGTAGCAGCAGCAGCAGCAGCAGCAGCAGTAGTAAGTTGTATAATTATTTTTCTTTTTCATTATTTTAGGAGCAGCGGCAGAGGATAATTATCTATCTATCTATTTCACTGACTAACTCACTTATTGTGTCTCTATCTATCTGACTGCCTCTCTGTCTATCTATCCATCTAACTAAGTAACTAACTTACTTTCTGTCGATCTTTATATCAATTTCAATCTAACTAACTGTATCTAAAAACATAACTATCTATATATCATGTAATATATATATATATATATATATATATATATATATATATATATATATATATATATATATATATATATATATATATATATATATATATATATATATATATATATATATATATATATATATATATATATATATATATATATATATATATATATATATATATATATATATATATATATATATATATATATATATATATATATATATATATATATATATATATATATATATATATATATATATATATATATATATATATATATTACAGCTGCAAAAAACAAATTTTCTTAAAATGAAAGAAGACAATGGGGAAAAAGTCCCTATTCCTGAGAGGATAAAGTATCTTTTTCCAAGAATTTGTTTTCGACAAATACACTTCGTAACTCTTATTACTAATTGGTGTTATCCCAAGGATTAACGAAAATCATCAGGTAAAGGAAATATCTCATGATACTTTACAAGATGGATTAGCATCAGAGAGAATTGTACATTCTATACAATATTTCAAGTCACAACACAAAATAGTGTAGTTACGCCTTATTTGCGAATCCTTTCAGGGTAAACTGAATTCCGCCTTTGGCCAATTTAAGTGAGACAAAAAATTAGGAATGTAATCATCAAAATCTTTAAAACTGTTCCTTTTCGAGATAAACCAGATTAAATGTTTGTCTTACGTATGATAATTCTTGATGTTTATCTGTTTCTGAAGTAATGTTGATCCCTGTTTTTGTTTGTGTTTATCTATTCACAATATATGAGAATGTCACCCACTGACCTTGTCACTCATCATGGGTTGAATTTACGCGAGTTTCCATTTGAAAATTAGATTTATAAGAAATAATAATGTTTAAATCTTATAATAAACTTTGAGAATTTTTTTTTAACTTTCTAATAACAACCTTAAACTCTATAACTACTTAAGTTGAACTGGCATCTACATGAGAAGAAAAAAAATAGTCCTCTTTCAGCAAACTTGCCTAATTAAACAAGGCTTTCGGCAGTTGGTAATTAAACAATTGGATACTTCGAATACTATTATTATTATTATTATTATCATCATTAGTTATAATTTTTATTATAAGTATTATTATTATTGTTATTATTGTTATTATTGTTATTATTGTTAATATTCTTCTTCATTCTTCTTCTTCTTCTTCTTCTTCTTCTTCTTCTTATTATTATTATTATTATTATTATTATTATTATTATTATTGTTATTATTATTATTATTATTGTTATTATATATCTTTCCTTTTATCAAAAAGTCATCTTCTGCCGTCTAGATAGATCAATTTCAGAAATATAAGCCAAGGGTATACGAATACATATCCTAATTATCTGTGTCTTTACTTCCCGTCTGTGTTTTCTCATCCCGTTGGGGATTCTGCTTCTTTCTCAAGGTCGCGTTTTAGTCTCTTTCTTCCTTTTATTTTTGTTTCTTTCCATTTCTGGTCCCATATGACTCATTTATTAAGTCATATATTTTTCATTTTATATATACTCCTTCTTTTTCCATTTAATACTCCCACCAAGGGTTGAATATACTTTTGTCTGTCTTGCAGTATTTCTGCATAAAACATCATATATTACCTTGACTAAGAATAGAGCAAGTTATTAATTGAGGGGAAAAAGACTGAAGACTTATTAAGAATGTCTCAGACTTCCAAATTAGCTTTGCAAGATGCAATAGGCAGTTGGATCTGAATATATCTTCATTATATGGAATCAGAAACAGATTAATAATCTTTTACAAGATATTTTAGATGGTATATATATATATATATATATATATATATATATATATATATATATATATATATATATATAATATATATATATATATATATATATATATATATATATATATATATATATAACAAATAAAAATCGATATTGTAAAATAGTTCACATACAATGTGAACGCATTAGTTGAATGTCTATCAGCTTTTCATCTTCCATCAAAATAGATAAATGGTTTTCCATCACTTCTGAAGGGTTAGCAAACCATACTGACTCTGTCATAAGTAAAAAATTTATCGAATATAATTACAGTAATGGTGAGATGCTTAGAGAATAATTTTTTTTTCAGAGACGATAAAGACACTATAGATATGGATCGTTCAGACTGGATATGATGATTAAGCGAAATACTCCTGTTGATTACCAAGAATATAGTATTTTTTACGTAATCTGCATCACTAGACCTGTACATCTATCAAAAGTTTCACGGTTCAAAGAAGGCTAATTCTGAACGAAGAACAAGAAGTCTATAGAAACGATTGCCAAAAGATTTCTAAGTATTATTTTATGATGAATGGACCTATTATCCTATAGAACAGTGAAATTTCTATATGGTGGCCAGACTTTTGGATTCCGAGATCTACTCTAAAGACCGATACTCTTTCACGATCTACCATACTACATAGTAACATAATATTACGTCAACTGGGGGAAACAATTTCAAATAGCATCGTACTATAAAACATGAGTGCAATTGTCTCACTTATACAAAAAGAATGATTAATCAGTTCAAACTAAATTAAGAAAAAATCAGTTCAAACTGTGGTGGAACGGCGAGCGACCAAACAAGTGGCCGAGATCGACTGGTAGATCACGATCGACCGTTTGGCCACCTCTGCTATATGTTAACGGGACTAAGCATTCATCATCTTTACCTGCCAAGTCCATTCTTCCATATACCAAAGCCATATTCCCCCTTACAGGGAGCCTGGCTGAGTCAATGAAAATACTTTGACCTTTTGTGGGAAGTAAATACACAGGAGGGGATTCCCAGTCCCTTCACTCCGCATCATTTAGTCGACTTTTACGGCACGCAGGGGGAACACGGAGGAAGTATTCTTACTGGATTTTTAGAGGCTAAAGAAACGAAGGCGATAAGATGATATCGATGATCTTGATTTAGTTTTGATAGAAGCCATCTCTAGGAGACAAAAAATATATTCGCTCATGGAGAGAGATTGCCGAGAGGTTGAAGAATTTAAATATGGTTACTGCAGCCATCAACAAGTTCTCTTAAAACATCTTAATGCTTATAAAGGCTTTCGTAAGACAAGCATGATATAAACTCATTTCGTGTAATAAAAAACTTAGGTAGATGTTAATTATTACAAAATCTCAATAGCTACTTTTTATTTGCAGAGAACAGACAGGCAGTTATTCACTGGTGCAGTCTTAGAAATATAAAACAAGTAATGGGAAATTAAATTTAAGCAAGCAACAAAGGGATATATTTCCTCAAGATTAAAAAACGTTCTATAAACATATTAAAGGATCTCTTCTGAAAAACGTTTCATCCACGAATCCTCCTATACATCCTATAAATCCTATACATCTTGTTTCTGAAAGGCGATTATGAAGACATGTGTCCTTATGCTAAAGTAACAGTGTAAAATAATACACAAAGACCTTCATAAATATAAACATGCTAAACAACATAAAAATCCTTTTCTAAAGTGATAAATTACACGTGGATAATAACGATTAAACAGATAGCATTTGAAGCACCCAATTGTTTAAAGTACTATCTGTTTAAAGCCTCGTTAAATTAGGCAACTTTGCTGAAAGAGGACTATTTTTTCTTCTCATGTAGATGCCAATTCAACTTAAGTCCTCATAGAGTTTAAGGCTTTTTATTAGAAAGCTTAAGAACGTTCTCAAAGTTTATTAAAATATTTAAGCATTATTATTTCTCTAAAACTAATTATCAAATGGAAATTCGAGTATATTCTATCAAGACTTAGTGACAAGGTCACTAGGTAACATTCTCATATATTGTGAATAGATTAACGCAAAAAAAAAAAAAAAATAGGGATCAATATTACTTTAGAAACAGATAAACATCAAGAATTATCATAAGTAAGACAAACATTTAATGTGCTTTATCTCGGAAAGGAATAATTTTAAAGATTTTGATGATTACATTCCTAATTTTTGTCTCACTTAAATTGGCCAAAGGCGGAATTCAATTTACTCTGAAAGGATTCGCAAATAAGGCGTAACTACACTATTTTATATTTAGACTTGGAATATTGTATAGAATGTACAATCCTCTCTGATGCTAATCCATCTTGTAAAATATCATGAGGTATTTCCTTTACCTGATAAGTTTCCTTAATCCTTGGGATGACTGAGGTTAGTAGGGGCATACACTCAGGGTAACGATTACATCTGCCAAAACAAGTCCTTCACAAGAAGGCAACCGTCCTAGCCCTTAGTAGAAAAGGGAGTTCGTGACGTAAAACCAAATTCAATCCATCCTTGGGATAACACCAATTAGTAGTAAGAATTAAGATGTGTTTGTCGAAAACAAATTCTTGGAAAAAGATATTTAATCGTCTCAGGAATAAGGACTTTTTCCCTATTGTCTTCTTTCTTTTCAAGATTTTTTTTTTTGCTGCATCAATATATATATATATATATATATATATATATATATATATATATATATATATATATATATTATATATATATATATATGTTTATATATATATATATATATATATATATATATATATATATATATATATATATATATATATATATATATATATATATATATATATATATGTTTATATATATATATATATATGTTTATATATATATATATATATATATATATATATATATATATATATATATATATATATATATATATATATATATATATATATATATATATATATATATATATATATATATATATATATATATATAT
>JAXCGZ010006115.1:5000-7500 GCA_037179515.1 Halocaridina rubra
ATATATATATATATATATATATATATATATATATATATATATATATATATATATATATATATATATATATATATATATATATATATATATATATATATATATATATATATATATATATATATATATATATATATATATATATATATATATATATATATATATATATATATATATATATATATATATATATATATATATATATATATATATATATATATATATATATATATATATATATATATATATATATATATATATATATATATATATATATATATATATATATATATATATATATATATATATATATATATATATATATATATATATATATATATATATATATATATATATATATATATATATATATATATATATATATATATATATATATATATATATATATATATATATATATATATATATATATATATATATATATATATATATATATATATATATATATATATATATATATATATATATATATATATATATATATATATATATATATATATATATATATATATATATATATATATATATATATATATATATATATATATATATATATATATATATATATATATATATATATATATATATATATATATATATATATATATATATATATATATATATATATATATATATATATATATATATATATATATATATATATATATATATATATATATATATATATATATATATATATATATATATATATATATATATATATATATATATATATATATATATATATATATATATATATATATATATATATATATATATATATATATATATATATATATATATATATATATATATATATATATATATATATATATATATATATATATATATATATATATATATATATATATATATATATATATATATATATATATATATATATATATATATATATATATATATATATATATATATATATATATATATATATATATATATATATATATATATATATATATATATATATATATATATATATATATATATATATATATATATATATATATATATATATATATATATATATATATATATATATATATATATATATATATATATATATATATATATATATATATATATATATATAAATATATATATATATATAATATATATACATGTATAACATATAAAAAATATATAATATATATATATATATATATATATATATATATATATATATATATATATATATATATATATATATATATATATATATATATATATATATATATATATATATATATATATATATATATATATATATATATATATATATATATATATATATATATATATATATATATATATATATATATATATATATATATATATATATATATATATATATATATATATATATATATATATATATATATATATATATATATATATATATATATATATATATATATATATATATATATATATATATATATATATATATATATATATATATATATATATATATATATATATATATATATATATATATATATATATATATATATATATATATATATATATATATATATATATATATATATATATATATATATATATATATATATATATATATATATATATATATATATATATATATATATATATATATATATATATATATATATATATATATATATATATATATATATATATATATATATATATATATATATATATATATATATATATATATATATATATATATATATATATATATATATATATATATATATATATATATATATATATATATATATATATATATATATATATATATATATATATATATATATATATATATATATATATATATATATATATATATATATATATATATATATATATATATATATATATATATATATATATATATATATATATATATATATATATATATATATATATATATATATATATATATATATATATATATATATATATATATATATATATATATATATATATATATATATATATATATATATATATATATATATATATATATATATATATATATATATATATATATATATATATATATATATATATATATATATATATATATATATATATATATATATATATATATATATATATATATATATATATATATATATATATATATATATATATATATATATATATATATATATATATATATATATATATATATATATATATATATATATATATATATATATATATAAATATATATATATATATATATATATATATATATATATATATATATATATATATATATATATATATATATATATATATATATATATAACCAATAAGCACATTATATATGTGAAAACATGAATCATTTTTTTTACCCCGACCGGGACTCGAACCTAGGACTTATGATTACTAAGTCAAGGCGCTACCACTACACCACAGAAGGTTAAAAGGAACCCAACCTTATAGCTTATATCTGCTATACTAAGGAATG
>JAXCGZ010006115.1:15000-20000 GCA_037179515.1 Halocaridina rubra
ATATATATATATATATATGTATATATATACATATATATATATATATATATATATATATATATATATATATATATATATATATATATATATATATATATATATATATATATATATATATATATATATATATATATATATATATATATATATATATATATATATATATATATATATATATATATATATATATATATATATATATATATATATATATATATATATATATATATATATATATATATATATATATATATATATATATATATATATATATATATATATATATATATATATATATATATATATATATATATATATATATATATATATATATATATATATCCAATAAGTACATTATATATGCGAAAACATGAATCATTTTTTACCCCGACAGGGACTCGAACATAGGACTTATGATTACTAAGTCAAGGCGCTACCACTACACCACAGAAGGTTAAAAGGAATCCAACCTTATAGCTTATATCTGCTATACTCAGGAATGAACGGATTCTAACTGAATGCCACTATGTTCATATTACAGATTCCCCAACCTCACTCGTGGCTTCATTTTAGCATTTAAATCAATTCCCAATCTCATTCGGGCCATGAAATAACCAATAAGCACATTACATATGTGAAAACATGAATCATTTTTTACCCCTACCAGGACTCGAACCTAGGACTTATGATTACTAAGTCAAGGCGCTACCACTACACCACAGAATGGCCCGAATGAGATTGGGAATTGAATTAAATGCTAAAATGAAGCCACGAGTGAGGTTGGGGAATCTGTAATATGAACATAGTGGCATTCAGTTAGAATGTGTTCATTCCTAAGTATAGTAGATATAAGCTATAAGGTTGGATTCCTTTTAACCTTCTGTGGTATAGTGGTAGCGCCTTGACTTAGTAATCATAAGTCCTAGGTTCCAGTCCTGGTCGGGGTAAAAAATGATTCATGTTTTCACATATATAATGTGCTTATTGGTTATTTCATGGCCCGAATGAGATTGGGAATTGAATTAAATGCTAAAATGAAGCCCCGAGTGAGGTTGGGGAATCTGTAATATGAACATAGTGGCATTCAGTAAGAATGCGTTCATTCCTAAGTATAGCAGATATAAGCTATAAGCTTGGATTCCTTTTAACCTTCTGTGGTGCGTAGATGGTAGCGCCTTGACTTATTAATTATAAGTCCTAGGTACGAGTCCTGGTCGGGGTAAAAAAGGATTCATATATATATATATATATATATATATATATATATATATATATATATATATATATATATATATATATATATATATATATATATATATATATATTTTTTTTTTTTTTTTTAAGAGTGTGACACCAGGATAGGCAGAAACTGCCCTCATCAACAAAGGCCCGGGCACGAGAAAATACCAAGACGAAGGAAAAGAAAAAGTTAAGGGCAAGGCAGAGATGAGGTAATGTCACACAAAGGAAAACGACAGACAGAAAAAACAGTCATAGTAATGAGGACCCAGAGATATGGAGGACTAGGCTCTGAGGTGACGATAGATTTGCTTTTTGAAGGATGAAAGGTCATAAGAATTAGGAAAGACAGAAGGAGGAAGAGAGTTCCAGAGTCTGGAGGTAGATGGGAAAAAGCAGTCGCTGCACCGACCAATCCATGAGCTACAAATCTCCACACTGTACCTCTGAGATGAGGCCGCTTGGCGAGTGTTACGCGGCCTCGGCAGTGGAGGAGGGATGCAACTCGCCAACTCATCAGAGCAGCGATGGAAGTAGTAGCGATAGAAAAGCGAAACGGAAGATACCTTACGGCGAAGAGAGAGAGAATCCAGGTTAGCAGTAAGAGAAGGATCATTAATGAGTCTGACTGCCTTAGATTGAACCCTATCAAGAAGATAAGTAAAGGAAGAAGCACCCCAGATGTGTGAGCAGTATACTAAGCAGGGGCCGATAAGACCTTTGTAAATTTTAAGTAACTGCAATGAGGAAAAGTGATAACGAAAACGAAACAAAACCCCCAATTTTTTGCATGAAGATTTAGAAATTTGGATTATGTGATTCCTCCAAGACAAGTTAGAGGCTATATGGATTCCTAATATATTGATAGAGTTAAGAGTGTAAATTTCATTAGTTGAGTGAGGACATAATCAGTGTCACAGTTTTTCCTAAGGGTTTCAGAATACTAAGGGTTGAAAGATCTGAGAGGACTGGTGGAGGGATAGCACTGCTCATAAGTGAAAGGATTCAAGTCGAAGAAATAAACTTGGCTATAGAAAGTGAGTTCAAGGAATTTCTTGTTGCTCGCATAAATACTGGGTCAGAGAGCATTATAATAACTGTTGTATACAAACCACCAAGGAACCAAAATAGGCTTGAAGTTTATGAGGAAAGTCATATAGGTACTACTGAAGTCATAAACTCAGTTGTTAACATGGCACTGGAAAAAAATTTAGGATTTTGATTATGGGAGACTTTAATCATAAAGAGATAGATTGGATAAATCTTGACCCACACAAAGGTGAGGACTCATTCGGGGCAAGATTCCTAGATTGCGTACAAGGGAATTTCCTACACCAACATGTAATGGAACCAACAAGGGCCAGGGGTGGGGATGAGCCATCACTACTTGATCTAGTGTTCAAAGATAATGTGTTGGATATTGAAAATATTGAGTATGAACCACCAATTGGAAAGAGTGACCACTGTGTGTTGTTGATGGAGTATATCATTGAAGATATTCTTCCTGAGAGTAGAGGCACTGAGGACATGAGGAGGAACTATCCGAAAGGAGATTACATCAAAATGAATGAGCTTTTTGCAGTTATTGACTGGATAACCTTATTTTACAACAAATCTGTACAAGAAATGTATGACATCTTTTGTGAGAAATATGGGAAGATAGTAGATTGCTGCATACCTGTCACCAAAGTAGGTGTAATTCATGCCAGAGAGAAATGGTTCAATAATGGGTGTAAAAGAGCTAAGGAGTGGAGAGACTAATGCTGGAAAAAGTATAGGAGGAGAAAAAACATAAATTCCTGGCAAACCTACAAAAGAGCAAGAAATGACTACCTAAGTAAAAGGAGAGAGGCAGAGAGAGATTATGAGAGGGACATCACCAGGAAGGCTAAAGAAAATCCCAAGCTTTTCCACAGCTTTATCAGAGGAAAACTGAAGGTAAAAGAACAGGTTTTAAGGCTAAAGAGAGAGGATGGAAGCATCACTGAGACGGATGAAGAGATCTGCAAAGAATTGAACAAGGAGTTTCAGTCAGTATTTACAGTAGAAAATACTTCACCCCCTCAGATTGCAGTGATAGAAGCTCAAGGGCCGGTATTAGAGAACATCAACCTTACAGCCACAGAGGTATGCAAAGCGCTGATGGATTTAGATGTTCATAAAGCTACAGGTCCTGATGACATATCCCCTCATGTGCTTAAAAAATGCGCAAACACAATATCAGTGGCACTAAGTATCATATTTAAGGAGTCACTGGAGTCAGGGGAGATTCCAAGATGCTGGAAACAAGCAAATGTGATACCTATCTTCAAAAAGGGAAGGAGGGATCCGGCTCTGAACTATAGACCAGTTTCCTTGACCAGCATAGTTTGCAAAGTTATGGAGAAACTACTAAGGAAACATATCTCTCTTCACTTGGAATCCTTCAACTTTTTGTCAGTGAGGCAACATGGCTTCAGAGAAGGTATATCAACAGTAACAAACTTATTAGAATTTTATGATGAGGTAAGCCAAGTCTTACAGGAAAGAGAGGGCTGGGCAGATTGCATATTCCTAGACTTCCAGAAAGCGTTTGACACTGTTCCACATGGGAGACTTATTAGGAAGCTGCAATCAATGGCTAGAATAGGTGGAAATGTTTTGGAATGGATAAAAACTTACTTAGAAGGAAGGGAACAGAGGGTTAGAGTAAGACACTTGGTGTCTGAATGGAGAAGAGTTAGTAGTGGAGTTCCACAGGGTTCAGTTTTAGGGCCACTTTTGTTCCTTGTATATGTAAATGACCTACCAGAGTCTGTAAATTCATTCATGAATATGTTTGCAGATGATGCAAAGATTGTGAAGAAAGTAAAAAACGAGAACAATGGTAGAGAACTTCAGGAGGATCTAAATAATCTGCATGAGTGGTCAAAAAAGTGGCTAAT
Source organism: Halocaridina rubra (assembly GCA_037179515.1). NCBI lineage: Eukaryota > Metazoa > Arthropoda > Malacostraca > Decapoda > Atyidae > Halocaridina > Halocaridina rubra. The sequence goes on from JAXCGZ010006115.1 coordinate 19,164, forward strand.
GAAATTCAATACTTCAAAATGTAAGGTAATGAGAATGGGTACAAGTGAAGGAAGGCCCAAGCTTGACTACTCGGTGGCTGGAGTACAACTTCAAGAGACAGAAAATGAGAGAGATCTGGGAGTAAACATACTGGCAGATTTGTCTCCAGAAATACATATAAATGGCATAGTAAGGCAGCATATGCATTCTTATCAAATGTAAGGGTAGCCTTCAGGCACATGGACAAGGAAATGTTCAGAAATATTTATGTAACCTATGTGAGGCCAAAACTCGAATATGCAGACCCCTTTTGGAATCCGCACTTGAAAAAGCACATAGCAAAGCTTGAAAAAGTTCAAAGACATGCCACGAAACTGGTGCCAGAAATACGCAATCTCAGTTATGATGAGAGGCTGAGGGAATTAGACTTACCATCACTCGAAGCTAGAAGAGTGAGGGGGGATAAGGTGACAGTCTTTAAATTCCTTCATGGTTATGATAGAGTGGATAGGGATCGATATTTTGATATGGCTGGCTCTAGAACTAGAGGTCATAGTTTGAAGCTTCGTAAGAAAACTTCTTTGCAGGATGTAAGGAAATACTTTTTCAGTGTAAGAGTAGTTGATAATTGGAATTGGCTAAGCGAGGAGGTAGTTAATGCTATCTCAATCCATAGTTTTAAGGACAGGTATGATAAGTATCACTAAGTATAAAATGGAACCGATCAGGAGACGGGAAGATACGAGCTTTGGGCTCTTTCCCGTAAACACAATTAGGTAATCACATAAATAAATATATATATATATATATATATATATATATATATATATATATATATATATATATATATATATATA
>JAXCGZ010006115.1:27500-66773 GCA_037179515.1 Halocaridina rubra
ATATATATATATATATATATATATATATATATATATATATATATATATATATATATATATATATATATATATATATATATATATATATATATATATATGTAAATATATATATATATATATATATATATATATATATATATATATATATATATATATATATATATATATATTAACCAAGCATGCACATTACATATGTGAAAACATGAATCATTTTTTACCCCGACAGGGACTCGAACCTAGGACTTATAATTACTAAATCAAGGCACTACCATCTACACACCACAGAAGGTATAAAAGGAATTCAACCTTATAACTTATATCTGCTATACTTAGGGATGAATGTATTCTATCTGAATGCCACTATGTTCATATTACAGATTCTCCAACCTCACTCGTGTCTTCATTTTAGCATTTAATTCAATTCCCAATCTCATTCGGGTCATACAATAACCAAGCAAGCACATTACATATGTGAAAACATGAATCATTTTTTACCCCGACAGGGACTCGAACCTAGGACTTATAATTACTAAGTCAAGGCGCTACCATCTACACACCACAGAAGGTATGAAAGGAATCCAACTTTATGGCTTATATCTGCTATACTTAGGGATGAACGCATTCTATCTGAATGCCACTATGTTCATATTACAGATTCCCCAACCTCACTCGTGGCTTCATTTTAGCATTTAATTCAATTCCCAATCTCATTCGGGTCATACAATAACCAAGCAAGCACATTGCATATGTGAAAACATGAATCATTTTTTACCCCGACAGGGACTCGAACCTAGGACTTATAATTACTAAGTCAAATAGCTACCATCTACACACCACAGAAGGTATAAAAGGAATCCAAACTTATAGCTTATATCTGCTATACTTAGGGATGAATGCATTCTATCTGAATGCCACTATGTTCATATTACAGATTCCCCAACCTCACTCGTGGTTTCATTTTAGCATTTAATTCAATTCCCAATCTCATTCGGGTCATACAATAACCAAGCAAGCACATTACATATGTGAAAACATGAATCATTTTTTACCCCGACCGGGTCTCGAACCTAGGACTTATAATTACTAAGTCAAGGCGCTACCATCTACACACCACAGAAGGTATAAAAGGAATCCAACCTTATAGCTTGTATCTGCTATACTTAGGGATGAACGCATTCTATCTGAATGCCACTATGTTCATATTACAGATTCCCCAACCTCACTCGTGACTTCATTTTAGCATTTAATTCAATTCCCAATCTCATACGGGTCATACAATAACCAAGCAAGCACATTACATATGTGAAAACATGAATCATTTTTTGCCCCGACTGGGACTCGAACTTAGGGCTTATAATTACTAAGTCAAGGTGCTACCATCTACACACCACAGAAGGTATAAAAGGAATCACACCTTATAGCTTATATCTGCTATACTTAGGGATGAACGCATTCTATCTGAATGCCTCCATGTTCATATTGCAGATTCCCCATTCTCACTCATGGCTTCATTTTAGCATTTAATTCAATTCCCAATCTCATTCGGGTCATACTATAACAAAGCAAGGACATTACATATGTGAAAACATGAATCATTTTTTACCCCAACAGGGACTTAAACCTAGGACTTATAATTACTAAGTCAAGGCGCTACCATCTATACACCACAGAAGGTATAAAAGGAATCCAACCTTATAGCTTATATCTGCTATACTTACGGATGAACGCATTCTGTCTGAATGCAACTATGTTCATATTACAGATTCCCCAGCCTCACTCGTGGCTTCATTTTAGCATTTAATTCAATTCCCAATCTCATTCTGGTCATACAATAACCAAGCAAGCACATTACATATGTGAAAACATGAATCATTTTTTACCCCGACAGGGACTCGAACCTAGGACTTATAATTACTAAGTCAAGGCGCTACCATCTACACACCGCAGAAGGTATAAAAGGTATCCAACCTTATAGCTTATATCTGCTATACTTAGGGATGAACACATTCTATCTAAATGCCACTATGTTCATATTACAGATTCCCCAACCTCACTCGTGGCTTCATTTTAGTATTTAATTCAATTCCCAATCTCATTCGGGTCATACAATAACCAAGCAAGCACATTACATATGTGAAAACATGAATAATTTTTTACCCCGACAGGGACTCGAACCTAGGACTTATAATTACTAAGTCAAGGCGCTACCATCTTCACACCACAGAAGGAATATAAGGAATTCAACCTTATAGCTTATATCTGCTATACTTAGGGATGAACGCATTCTATCTGAATGCCACTATGTTCATATTACAGATTCCCAAACCTCACTCGTGGCTTCATTTTAGCATTTAATTCAATTCCCAATCTCATTCGGGTCATACAATAACCAAGGAAGCACATTACATATGTGAAAACATGAATCATTTTTTTACCCCGACAGGGACTCGAACCTAGGACTTATAATTACTAAGTCAAGGTGCTACCATCTACGCACCAAAGAAGGAATAAAAGGTATCCAACCTTATAGCTTATATCTGCTATACTTAGGGATGAACACATTCTATCTAAATGCCACTATGTTCATATTACAGATTCCCCAACCTCACTCGTGGCTTCATTTTAGTATTTAATTCAATTCCCAATCTCATTCGGGTCATACAATAACCAAGCAAGCACATTACATATGTGAAAACATGAATAATTTTTTACCCCGACAGGGACTCGAACCTAGGACTTATAATTACTAAGTCAAGGCGCTACCATCTTCACACCACAGAAGGTATATAAGGGATTCAACCTTATAGCTTATATCTGCTATACTTAGGGATGAACGCATTCTATCTGAATGCCACTATGTTCATATTACAGATTCCCAAACCTCACTCGTGGCTTCATTTTAGCATTTAATTCAATTCCCAATCTCATTCGGGTCATACAATAACCAAGGAAGCACATTACATATGTGAAAACATGAATCATTTTTTTACCCCGACAGGGACTCGAACCTAGGACTTATAATTACTAAGTCAAGGCGCTACCATCTTCACACCACAGAAGGTATATAAGGAATTCAACCTTATAGCTTATATCTGCTATACTTAGGGATGAACGCATTCTATCTGAATGCCACGGTGTTCATATTACAGATTCCCCAACCTCACTCGTGGCTTCATTTTAGCATTTAATTCAATTCCCAATCTCATTCGGGTCATGCAATAACCAAGCAAGCACATTACATATGTGAAAACATGAATCATTATTTACCCTGACAGGGACTCGAACCTAGGACTTATGATTACTAAGTCAAGGCGCTACCATCTACACACAACAGAAGGTATAAAAGGAATCCAACCTTATAGCTTATATCTGCTATACTTAGGGATGAACGCATTCTATCTGAATGCCACTATGTTCATATTACAGATTCCCCAACCTCACTCGTGGCTTCATTTTAGCATTTAATTCAATTCCCAATCTCATTCGGGTCATACAATAACCAAGCAAGCACATTACATATGTGAAAACATGAATAATTTTTTTCCCCGACAGGGACTCGAACCTAGGACTTATAATTAGTAAGTCAAGGCGCTACCATCTACGCACCACAGAAGGTATAAAAGGAATCCAACCTTATAGCTTATAGCTGCTATACTTAGGGATGAACGCATTCTATCTGAATGCCACTATGTTCATATTACAGATTCCCCAACCTCACTCGTGGCTTCATTTTAGCATTTAATTCAATTCCCAATCTCATTCGGGTCATACAATAACCAAGCAAGCACATTACATATGTGAAAACATGAATCATTTTTTACCCCGACAGGGACTCGAACATAGAACTTATAATTACTAAGTCAAGGGGATACCATCTACACACCACAGAAGGTATAAAAGGAATCCAACCTTATAGCTTATATCTGCTATACTTACGGATGAACGCATTCTGTCTGAATGCAACTATGTTCATATTACAGATTCCCCAGCCACACACGTGGCTTCATTTTAGCTTTTAATTCAATTCCCAATCTCATTCGGGTCATGCAATAACCAAGCAAGCACATTACATATGTGAAAACATGAATAATTTTTTACCCCGACAGGGACTCGAACCTAGGACTTATAATTACTAAGTCAAGGCGCTACCATCTACACACCGCAGAAGGTATAAAAGGTATCCAACCTTATAGCTTATATCTGCTATACTTAGGGATGAACACATTCTATCTGAATACCACTATGTTCATATTACAGATTCCCCAACCTCACTCGTGGCTTCATTTTAGCATTTAATTCAATTCCAAATCTCATTCGGGTCATACAATAACCAAGCAAGCACATTACATATGTGAAAACATGAATAATTTTTTACCCCGACAGGGACTCGTACCTAGGACTTATAATTAATAAGTCAAGGCACTACCATCTACGCACCACAGAAGGTATAAAAGGAATCTAACCTTATAGCTTATATCTGCTATACTTGCGGATGAATGCATTCTATCTGAATGCCACTATGTTCATATTACAGATTCCCCAACCTCACTCGTGGCTTCATTTTAGCATTTAATTCAATTCCCAATCTCATTCGGGTCATACAATAACCAAGCAAGCACATTACATATGTGAAAACATGAATAATTTTTTACCCCGACAGGGACTCGAACCTAGGACTTATAATTACTAAGTCAAGGCGCTACCATCTACACACCACAGAAGGTATAAAATTAATCCAACCTTATAGCTAATATCTGCTATACTTAGGGATGAACGCATTCTATCTGAATGCCACTATGTTCATATTACAGATTCCCCAACCTCACTCGTGGCTTCATTTTAGCATTTAATTCAATTCCCAATCTCATTCGGGTCATACAATAACCAAGCAAGCACATTACATATGTGAAAACATGAATCATTTTTTACCCCGACAGGGACTCGAACATAGAACTTATAATTACTAAGTCAAGGGGCTACCATCTACACACCACAGAAGGTATAAAAGGAATCCAACCTTATAGCTTATATCTGCTATACTTACGGATGAACGCATTCTGTCTGAATGCAACTATGTTCATATTACAGATTCCCCAACCTCACTCGTGGCTTCATTTTAGCATTTAATTCAATTTCCAATCTCATTCGGGTCATACAATAACCAAGCAAGCACATTACATATGTGAAAACATGAATCATTTTTTACCCCGACAGGGACTCGAACCTAGCACTTATAATTACTAAGTCAAGGCGCTACCATCTACACACCGCAGAAGGTATAAAAGGTATCCAACCTTATAGCTTATATATGCTATACTTAGGGATGAACACATTGTATCTGAATGCCACTATGTTCATATTACAGATTCCCCAACCTCACTCGTGGCTTCATTTTAGCATTTAATTCAATTCCCAATCTCATTCGGGTCATACAATAACCAAGCAAGCACATTACATATGTGAAAACATGAATAATTTTATACCCCGACAGGGACTCGTACCTAGGACTTATAATTAATAAGTCAAGGCGCTATCATCTACACACCACAGAAGGTATAAAAGGAATCCAACCTTATATCTTATATCTGCTATACTTATGGATGAATGCATTCTATCTGAATACCACTATGTTCATATTACAGATTCCCCAACCTCACTCGTGGCTTCATTTTAGCATTTAATTCAATTCCCAATCTCATTCGGGTCATACAATAACCAAGCAAGCACATTACATATGTGAAAACATGAATAATTTTTTACCCCGACAGGGACTCGAACCTAGGACTTATAATTACTAAGTCAATGCGCTACCATCTACACACCACAGAAGGTATAAAAGGAATCCAACCTTATAGCTTATATCTGCTATGCTTAGGGATGAACGCATTCTATCTGAATGCCACTCTGTTCATATTACAGATTCCGCAACCTCACTCGTGGCTTCATTTTAGCATTTAATTCAATTCCCAATCTCATTCGGGTCATACAATAACCAAGCAAGCACATTACATATGTGAAAACATGAATCATTTTTTACCCGGACAGGGACTCGAACCTAGGACTTATAATTACTAAGTCAAGGCGCTACCGTCTACACACCACAGAAGGTATAAAAGGAATCCAACCTTATAGCTTATATCTGCTATTCTTAGGGATGAACGCATTCTATCTGAATGCCACTATGTTCATATTACAGATTCAACAACCTCACTCGTGGCTTCATTTTAGCATTTAATTCAATTCCCAATCTCATTCGGGTCATACAATAACCAAGCAAGCACATTACATATGTGAAAACATGAATAATTTTTTACCCCGACAGGGACTCGAACCTAGGACTTATAATTACTAAATCAAGGCGCTACCATCTACACACCACAGAAGGTATAAAAGGAATCCAACCTTATAGCTTATATCTGCTATACTTAGGGATGAACGCATTCTATCTGAATGCCACGAAGTTCATATAACAGATTCACCAACCTCACTCGTGGCTTCATTTTAGCATTTAATTCAATTCCCAATCTCATTCGGGTCATACAATAACCAAGCAAGCACATTACATATGTGAAAACATGAATCATTTTTCAACTCGACAGGGAATCGAACCTAGGACTTATAATTACTAAGTCAAGGCGCTACCATCTACACACCACAGAAGGTATAAAAGGAATCCAACCTTATAGCTTTTATATGCTATACTTAGGGATGAACGCATTCTATCTGAATGCCACTATGTTCATATTACAGATTCCCCAGCCTCACTCGTGGCTTCATTTTAGCATTTAATTCAATTCCCAATCTCATTCGGGTCATACAATAACCAAGCAAGCACATTTCATATGTGAAAACATGAATCATTTTTTACCCCGACAGGGACTCGAACCTAGGACTTATAATTACTAAGTCAAGGCGCTACCATCTACACACCGCAGAAGGTATAAAAGGAATTCAACCTTATAGCTTATATCTGCTATACTTAGGGATGAACGCATTCTATCTGAATGCCACGAAGTTCATATAACAGATTCACCAACCTCACTCGTGGCTTCATTTTAGCATTTAATTCAATTCCCAATCTCATTCGGGTCATACAATAACCAAGCAAGCACATTACATATGTGAAAACATGAATCATTTTTCAACTCGACAGGGACTCGTACCTAGGACTTATAATTAATAAGTCAAGGCGCTACCATCTACACACCACAGAAAGTATAAAAGGAATCCAACCTTATAGCTTATATCTGCGATACTTGCGAATGAACGCATTCTATCTGAATGCCACTATGTTCAAATTACAGATTCCCCAACCTCACACGTGGCTTCATTTTAGCATTTAATTCAATTCCCAATCTCATTCGGGTCATACAATAACCAAGCAAGCACATTACATATGTGAAAACATGAATAATTTTTTACCCTGACAGGGACTCGAACCTTGGACTTATATTTACTAAGTCAAGGCGCTACCATCTACACACCACAGAAGGTATAAAAGGAATCCAACCTTATAGCTTATATCTGCTATACTTAGGGATGAGCGCAGTCTATCTGAATGCCACTATGTTCATATTACAGATTCCCCAACCTCACTCGTGGCTTCATTTTAGCATTTAATTCAATTCCCAATCTCATTCGGGTCATACAATAACCAAGCAAGCACATTACATATTTGAAAACATGAATCATTTTTTACCCCGACAGGGACTCGAACCTAGGACTTATAATTACTAAGTCAAGGCGCCACCATCTACACACCACAAAAGGTATAAAAGGAATCCAACCTTTTAGCTTATATCTGCTATACTTAGGGATGAACGCATTCTATCTGAATGCCACTATGTTCATATTACAGATTCCCTAACCTCACTCGTGGCTTCATTTTAGCATTTAATTCAATTCCCAATCTCATTCGGGTCATACAATAACCAAGCAAGCACATTACATATATGAAAACATGAATCATTTTTTACCCCGACAGGGACTCGAACCTAGGACTTATAATTACTAAGTCAAGGCGCTACCATCTACACACCACAGAAAGTATAAAAGGAATCCAACCTTATAGCTTATATCTGCTATACTTAGGGATGAACACATTCTATCTGAATGCCACTATGTTCATAGTACAGGTTCCCCAGCCTCACTCGTGGCTTCACTTTAGCATTTAATTCAATTCCCAATCTCATTCGGGTCATACAATAACCAAGCAAGCACAATACATATATGAAAACATGAATCATTTTTTACCCCGACAGGGACTCGAACCTAGGACTTATAATTACTACGTCAAGGCGCTACCATCTACACACCACAGAAGGTATAAAAGGAATCCAACCTTATAGCTTATATCTGCTATACTTAGGGATGAACGCATTCTATCTGAATGCCACTATGTTCATATTACGGATTCCCCAACCTTACTCGTGGCTTCATTTTAGCATTTAATTCAATTCCCAATCTCATTCGGGTCATACAATAACCAAGCAAGCACATTACATATGTGAAAACATGAATCATTTTTTACCCCGACAGGGACACGAACTTAGGACTTATAATTACTAAGTCAAGGCGCTATCATCTACACACCACAGAAGGTATAAAAGAAATCCAACCTTATAACTTATATCTGCTATACTTACGGATGAACGCATTCTATCTGGATGCCACTATGTTCATATTACAGATTCCCCAACCTCACTCGTGGTTTCATTTTAGCATTTAATTGAATTCCCAATCTCATTCGGGTCATACAATAACCAAGCAAGCACATTACATATATGAAAACATGAATCATATTTTATCCCGACAGGGACTCGAACCTAGGACTTATAATTACTAAGTCAAGGCGCTACCATCTTCACACCACAGAAGATATAAAAGGAATTCAACCGTATAGCTTATATCTGCTATACTTAGGGATGAACGCATTCTATCTGAATGAAACTATGTTCATATTACTGATTCCCAAACCTCACTCGTGGCTTCATTTTAGCATTTAATTCAATTCCCAATCTCATTCGGGTCATACAATAACCAAGGAAGCACATTACATATGTGAAAACATGAATCATTTTTTTACCCCGACAGGGACTCGAACCTAGGACTTATAATTACTAAGTCAAGGTGCTACCATCTACACACCACAGAAGGAATAAAAGGAATCCAACCTTATAGCTTATATCTGCTATACTTAGGGATGAACGCATTCTATCTGAATGCCACGATGTTCATATTACAGATTCCCCAACCTCACTCGTGGCTTCATTTTAGCATTTAATTCAATTCCCAATCTCATTCGGGTCATGCAATAACCAAGCAAGCACATTACATATGTGAAAACATGAATCATTTTTTACCCCGACAGGGACTCGAACCTAGGACTTATAATTAATAAGTCAAGGCGCTACCATCTACACACCACAGAAGGTATAAAAGGAATCCAACCTTATAGCTTATATCTGCTATACTTAGGGATGAACGCATTCTATCTGAATGCCACTATGTTCATATTACATATTCCCCAACCTCACTCGTGGCTTCATTTTAGCATTTAATTCAATTCCCAATCTCATTCGTGTCATACAATAACCAAGCAAGCACATTACATATGTGAAAACATGAATCATTTTTTATCCCGACAGAGACTCGAACATAGAACTTATAATTACTAAGTCAAGGGGCTACCATCTACACACCACAGAAGGTATAAAAGGAATCCAACCTTTTAGCTTATATCTGCTATACTTACGGATGAACGCATTCTGTCTGAATGCAACTATGTTCATATTACAGATTCCCCAGCCTCACTCGTGGCTTCATTTTAGCATTTAATTCAATTCCCAATCTCATTCAGGTCATACAATAACCAAGCAAGCACATTACATATGTGAAAACATGAATAATTTTTTCCCCCGACAGGGACTCGTACCTAGGACTTATAATTATTAAGTCAAGGCGCTACCATCTACACACCACAGAAGGTATAAAAGGAATCCAACCTTATAGCTTATATCTGCTATACTTAGGGATGAACGCATTCTATCTGAATGCCACTATGTTCATATTACAGATTCCCCAACCTCACTCGTGGCTTCATTTTAGCATTTAAGTCAATTCCCAATCTCATTCGGGTCATACAATAACCAAGCAAGCACATTACATATGTGAAAACATGAATAATTTTTTACCCCGACAGTGACTCGAACATAGAACTTATAATTACTAAGTCAAGGCGCTACCATCTACACACCACAGAAGGTATAAAAGGAATCCAACCTTATAGCTTGTATCTGCTATACTTTGGGATGAACGCATTCTATCTGAATGCCACTATGTTCATATTACAGATTCCCCAACCTCACTCGTGACTTCATTTTAGCATTTAATTCAATTCCCAATCTCATACGGGTCATACAATAACCAAGCAAGCACATTACATATGTGAAAACATGAATCTTTTCTACCCCGACAGGGACTCGAACCTAGGGCTTATAATTACTAAGTCAAGGCGCTACCATCTACACACCACAGAAGGTATAAAAGGAATCCAACCTTATAGCTTATATCTGCTATACTTAGGGATGAACGCATTCTATCTGAATGCCACTATGTTCATATTACAGATTCCCCAACCTCACTTGTGGCTTCATTTTAGTGTTTAATTCAATTCCCAATCTCATTCGGGTCATACAATAACCAAGCAAGCACATTACATATGTGAAAACATGAATAATTTTTTACCCCGACCGGGACTCGAACCTAGGAGTTATAATTACTAAGTCAAGGTGCTACTATCTACACACCACAGAAGGTATAAAAGGAATCACACCTTATAGCTTATATCTGCTATACTTAGGGATGAACGCATTCTATCTGAATGCCTCCATGTTCATATTGCAGATTCCCCAATCTCACTCGTGGCTTCATTTTAGCATTTAATTCAATTCCCAATCTCATTCGGGTCATACTATAACAAAGCAAGGACATTACATATGTGAAAACATGAATCATTTTTTACCCCGACAGGGACTTAAACCTAGGACTTATAATTACTAAGTCAAGGCGCTACCATCTATACACCACAGAAGGTATAAAAGGAATCCAACCTTATAGCTTATATCTGCTATACTTAGGGATGAACGCATTCTATCTGAATGCCACTATGTTCATATTACAGATTCCCCAACCTCACTCGTGGCTTCATTTTAGCATTTAATTCAATTCCCAATCTCATTCGGGTCATACAATAACCAAGCAAGCACATTACATATGTGAAAACATGAATCAATATTTACCCCAACAGGGACTCGAACCTAGGACTTATAATTACTAAGTCAAGGCGCTACCATCTACACACCACATAAGGTATAAAAAGAATCCAACCTTATAGCTTATATCTGCTATACTTAGGGATGAACGCATTTTATCTGAATGCCACTATGTTCATATTACAGATTCCCCAACCTCACTCGTGGCTTCATTTTAGCATTTAATTCAATTCCCAATCTCATTCGGGTCATACAATAACCATGCAAGCACATTATATGTGAAAACATGAATCATTTTTTACTATGACAGGGACTCAAACCTAGGACTTATAATTACTAAGTCAAGGGGCTACCATCTACACACCACAGAAGGTATAAAAGGAATCCAACCTTATAGCTTATATCTGCTATACTTAGGGATGAACGCATTCTATCTGAATGCCACTCTGTTCATATTACAGATTAACCAACCTCACTCGTGGCTTCATTTTAGCATTTAATTCAATTCCCAATCTCATTCGGGTCATACAATAACCAAGCAAGCACATTACATATGTGAAAACTTGAATCATTTTTTACCCCGACAGTGACTCGAACATAGAACTTATAATTACTAAGTCAAGGCGCTACCATCTACACACCACAGAAGGTATAAAAGGAATCCAACCTTATAGCTTGAATCTGCTATACTTAGGGATGAACGCATTCTATCTGAATGCCACTATGTTCATATTACAGATTCCCCAACCTCACTCGTGACTTCATTTTAGAATTTAATTCAATTCCCAATCTCATACGGGTCATACAATAACCATGCAAGCACATCATTATATGCGAAAACATGAATCATTTTTTACTCCGACAGGGACTCAAACCTAGGACTTATAATTACTAAGTCAAGGGGCTACCATCTACACACCACAGAAGGTATAAAAGGAATCCAACCTTATTGCTTATATCTGCTATAATTAGGGATGAACGCATTCTATCTGAATGCCTCTATGTTCATATTACAGATTCCCCAACCTCACTCGTGGCTTCATTTTAGCATTTAATTCAATTCCCAATCTCATTCGGGTCATACAATAACCAAGCAAGCACATTACATATGTGAAAACATGAATAATTTTTTACCCCGACAGGGACTCAAACCTAGGACTTATAATTACTAAGTCAAGGCGCTACCATCTACACACCACAGAAGGTATAAAAGGAATCCAACCTTATAGCTTATATCTGCTATACTTAGGGATGAACGCATTCTATCTGAATGCCACTATGTTCATATTACAGAATCCCCAACCTCACTTGTGGCTTCATTTTAGTGTTTAATTCAATTCCCAATCTCATTCGGGTCATACAATAACCAAGCAAGCACATTACATATGTGAAAACATGAATAATTTTTTACCCCGACCGGGACTCGAACCTAGGAGTTATAATTACTAAGTCAAGGCGCTACTATCTACACACCACAGAAGGTATAAAAGGAATCACACCTTATAGCTTATATCTGCTATACTTAGGGATGAACGCATTCTATCTGAATGCCTCCATGTTTATATTGCAGATTCCCCAATCTCACTCGTGGCTTCATTTTAGCATTTAATTCAATTCCCAATCTCATTCGGGTCATACTATAACAAAGCAAGGACATTACATATGTGAAAACATGAATCATTTTTTACCCCGACAGGGACTTAAACCTAGGACTTATAATTACTAAGTCAAGGCGCTACCATCTATACACCACAGAAGGTATAAAAGGAATCCAACCTTATAGCTTATATCTGCTATACTTAGGGATGAACGCATTCTATCTGAATGCCACTATGTTCATATTACAGATTCCCCAACCTCACTCGTGGCTTCATTTTAGCATTTAATTCAATTCCCAATCTCATTCGGGTCATACAATAACCAAGCAAGCACATTACATATGTGAAAACATGAATCAATATTTACCCCAACAGGGACTCGAACCTAGGACTTATAATTACTAAGTCAAGGCGCTACCATCTACACACCACATAAGGTATAAAAAGAATCCAACCTTATAGCTTATATCTGCTATACTTAGGGATGAACGCATTTTATCTGAATGTCACTATGTTCATATTACAGATTCCCCAACCTCACTCGTGGCTTCATTTTAGCATTTAATTCAATTCCCAATCTCATTCGGGTCATACAATAACCATGCAAGCACATTATATGTGAAAACATGAATCATTTTTTACTATGACAGGGACTCAAACCTAGGACTTATAATTACTAAGTCAAGGGGCTACCATCTACACACCACAGAAGGTATAAAAGGAATCCAACCTTATAGCTTATATCTGCTATACTTACGGATGAACGCATTCTGTCTGAATGCAACTATGTTCATATTACAGATTCCGCAGCCTCACTCGTGGCTTCATTTTAGCATTTAATTCAATTCCCAATCTCATTCGGGTCATACAATAACCAAGCAAGCACATTACATATGTGAAAACATGAATAATTTTTTACCCCGACAGGGACTCGAACCTAGGACTTATAATTACTAAGTCAAGGCGCTACCATCTACACACCACAGAAGGTATAAAAGGAATCCAACCTTATAGCTTGTATCTGCTATACTTAGGGATGAACGCATTCTATCTGAATGCCACTATGTTCATATTACAGACTCCCCAACCTCACTCGTGACTTCATTTTAGAATTTAATTCAATTCCCAATCTCATTCGGGTCATACAATAACCATGCAAGCACATCATTATATGTGAAAACATGAATCATTTTTTACTCCGACAGGGACTCAAACCTAGGACTTATAATTACTAAGTCAAGGGGCTACCATCTACACACCACAGAAGGTATAAAAGGAATCCAACCTTATTGCTTATATCTGCTATACTTAGGGATGAACGCATTCTATCTGAATGCCTCTATGTTCATATTACAGATTCCCCAACCTCACTCGTGGCTTCATTTTAGCATTTAATTCAATTCCCAATCTCATTCGGGTCATACAATAACCAAGCAAGCACATTACATATGTGAAAACATGAATAATTTTTTACCCCGACAGGGACTCAAACCTAGGACTTATAATTACTAAGTCAAGGCGCTACCATCTACACACCACAGAAGGTATAAAAGGAATCCAACCTTATAGCTTATATCTGCTATACTTAGGGATGAACGCATTTTATCTGAATGCCACTATGTTCATATTACAGATTCCCCAACCTCACTCGTGGCTTCATTTTAGAATTTAATTCAATTCCCAATCTCATTCGGGTCATACAATAACCAAGCAAGCACATTACATATGCGAAAACATGAATCATTTTTTACCCCGACAGGGACTCGAACCTAGGACTTATAATTACTAAGTCAAGGCGCTATCATCTACACACCACAGAAGGTATAAAAGGAATCCAACCTTATAACTTATATCTGCAATACTTACGGATGAACGCATTCTATCTGGATGCCACTATGTTCATATTACAGATTCCCCAACCTCACTCGTGGTTTCATTTTAGCATTTAATTCAATTCCCAATCTCATTCGGGTCATACAATAACCAAGCAAGCACATTACATATGTGAAAACATGAATCATATTTTATCCCGACAGGGACTCGAACCTAGGACTTATAATTACTAAGTCAAGGCGCTACCATCTTCACACCACAGAAGGTATAAAAGGAATTCAACCTTATAGCTTATATCTGCTATACTTAGGGATGAACGCATTCTATCTGAATGCCACTATGTTCATATTACAGATTCCCAAACCTCACTCGTGGCTTCATTTTAGCATTTAATTCAATTCCCAATCTCATTCGGGTCATACAATAACCAAGGAAGCACATTACATATGTGAAAACATGAATCATTTTTTTACCCCGACAGGGACTCGAACGTAGGACTTATAATTACTAAGTCAAGGTGCTACCATCTACACACCACAGAAGGAATAAAAGAAATCCAACCTTATAGCTTATATCTGCTATACTTAGGGATGAACGCATTCTATCTGAATGCCACTCTGTTCATATTACAGATTCCCCAACCTCACTCGTGGCTTCATTTTAGCATTTAATTCAATTCCCAATCTCATTCGGGTCATGCAATAACCAAGCAAGCACATTACATATGTGAAAACATGAATCATTTTTTACCCTGACAGGGACTCGAACCTAGGACTTATGATTACTAAGTCAAGGCGCTACCATCTACACACCACAGAAGGTATAAAAGGAATCCAACCTTATAGCTTATATCTGCTATACTTACGGATGAACGCATTCTGTCTGAATGCAACTATGTTCATATTACAGATTCCCCAGCCTCACTCGTGGCTTCATTTTAGCATTTAATTCAATTCCCAATCTCATTCGGGTCATACAATAACCAAGCAAGCACATTACATATGTGAAAACATGAATAATTTTTTACCCCGACAGGGACTCGAACCTAGGACTTATAATTACTAAGTCAAGGCGCTACCATCTACACAACGCAGAAGGTATAAAAGGTATCCAACCTTATAGCTTATATCTGCTATACTTAGGGATGAACGCATTCTATCTGAATGCCACTATGTTCATATTACAGATTCCCCAACCTCACTCGTGGCTTCATTTTAGCATTTAATTCAATTCCCAATCTCATTCGGGTCATACAATAACCAAGCAAGCACATTACATATGTGAAAACATGAATAATTTTTTACCTCGACAGGGACTCGAACCTAGGACTTATAATTACTAAGTCAAGGCGCTACCATCTACTCACCACAGAAGGTATAAAAGGAATCCAACCTTATAGCTTATATCTGCTATACTTAGTTATGAACGCATTCTATCTGAATGCCACTATGTTCATATTACAGATTCCCCAACCTCAGTCGTGGCTTCATTTTAGCATTTAATTCAATTCCCAATCTCATTCGGGTCATACAATAACCAAGCAAACACATTACATATGTGAAAACATGAATCATTTTTTACCCCGACAGGGACTCGAACATAGAACTTATAATTACTAGGTCAAGGGGCTACCATCTACACACCACAGAAGGTATAAAAGGAATCCAACCTTATAGCTTATATCTGCTATACTTACGGATGAACGCATTCTGTCTGAATGCAACTATGTTCATATTACAGATTCCCCAGCCTCACTCGTGGCTTCATTTTAGCATTTAATTCAATTCCCAATCTCATTCGGGTCATACAATAACCAAGCAAGCACATTACATATGTGAAAACATGAATCATTTTTTACCCCGACAGGGACTCGAACCTAGGACTTATAATTACTAAGTCAAGGCGCTACCATCTACACACCGCAGAAGGTATAAAAGGTATCCAACCTTATAGCTTATATCTGCTATACTTAGGGATGAACACATTCTATCTGAATGCCACTATGTTCATATTACAGATTCCCCAACCTCACTCGTGGCTTCATTTTAGCATTTAATTCAATTCCCAATCTCATTCGGGTCATACAATAACCAAGCAAGCACATTACATATGTGAAAACATGAATCATTTTATACCCCGACAGGGACTCGTACCTAGGACTTATAATTAATAAGTCAAGGCGCTACCATCTACACACCACAGAAGGAATAAAAGGAATCCAACCTTATAGCTTATATCTGCTATACTTACGGATGAATGCATTCTATCTGAATGCCACTATGTTCATATTACAGATTCCCCAACCTCACTCGTGGCTTCATTTTAGCATTTAATTCAATTCCCAATCTCATTCGGGTCATACAATAACCAAGCAAGCACATTACATATGTGAAAACATGAATCATTTTTTACCCCGACAGGGACTCGAACCTAGGACTTATAATTACTAAGTCAAGGCGCTACCATCTACACACCACAGAAGGTATAAAAGGAATCCAACCTTATAGCTTATATCTGCTATGCTTAGGGATGAACGCATTCTATCTGAATGCCACTCTGTTCATATTACAGATTCCCCAACCTCACTCATGGCTTCATTTTAGCATTTAATTCAATTCCCAATCTCATTCGGGTCATAAAATAACCAAGCAAGCACATTACATATGTGAAAACATGAATCATTTTTTACCCCAACAGGGACTCAAACCTAGGACTTATAATTACTAAGTCAAGGCGCTACCGTCTACACTCCACAGAAGGTATAAAAGGAATCCAACCTAATAGCTTATATCTGCTATACCTAGGGATGAACGCATTCTATCTGAATGCCACTATGTTCATATTACAGATTCCCCAACCTCACTCGTGGCTTCATTTTAGCATTTAATTCAATTCCCAATCTCATTCGGGTCATACAATAACCAAGCAAGCATATTACATATGTGAAAACATGAATCATTTTTTACCTCGACAGGGACTCGAACCTAGGACTTATAATTACTAAGTCAAGGCGCTACCATCTACACACCACAGAAGGTATAAAAGGAATCCAACCTTTTAGCTTTCATCTGCTATAATTAGGGATGAACGCATTCTATCTGAATGCCACTATGTTCATATTACAGATTCTCCAACCTCACTCGTGGCTTCATTTTAGAATTTAATTCAATTCCAAATCTCATTCGGGTCATACAATAACCAAGCAAGCACATTACATATGTGAAAACATGAATAATTTTTTACCCCGAAAGGGACTCGAACCTAGGACTTATAATTACTAAATCAAGGCGCTACCATCTACACACCACAGAAGGTATAAAAGGAATCCAACCTTATAGCTTATATCTGCTATACTTAGGGATGAACGCATTCTATCTGAATGCCACTATGTTCATATTACGGATTCCCCAACCTCACTCGTGGTTTCAGATTAGCATTTAATTCAATTCCAAATCTCATTCGGGACATACGATAACCAAGCAAGCACATTACATATGTGAAAACATGAATCATTTTTTACCCCGACAAGGACTCGAACATAGGACTTATAATTACTAAGTCAAGGCGCTATCATCTACACACCACAAAAGGTATAAAAGGAATCCAAACTTATAACTTATATCTGCTATACTTAGGGATGAACGCATTCTATCTGGATGCCACTATGTTCATATTACAGATTCTCCAACCTCACTCGTGGTTTCATTTTAGCATTTAATTCAATTCCCAATCTCATTCGGGTCATACAATAAC
This sequence comes from Halocaridina rubra, assembly GCA_037179515.1. Taxonomy (NCBI): domain Eukaryota; kingdom Metazoa; phylum Arthropoda; class Malacostraca; order Decapoda; family Atyidae; genus Halocaridina; species Halocaridina rubra. The sequence continues at coordinate 45,958 of JAXCGZ010006115.1, forward strand.
CAAGCAAGCACATTACATATGTGAAAACATGAATCATATTTTACCCCGACAGGGACTCGAACCTAGGACTTATAATTATTAAGTCAAGGCGCTACCATCTACACACCAAAGAAGGTATAAAAGGAATCCAACCTTATAGCTTATATCTGCTATACTTAGGGATGAACGCATTCTATCTGAATGCCACTATGTTCATATTACAGATTCCCCAACCTCACTCGTGGTTTGATATTAGCATTTAATTAAATTCCCAATCTCATTCGGGTCATACGATAACCAAGCAAGCACATTACATATATGAAAACATGAATCATTTTTTTACCCCGACAGGGACTCCAACCTAGGACTTATAATTACTAAGTCAAGGTGCTACTATCTACACACCGCAGAATAAATAAACGGAATCCAACCTTATAGCTTATATCTGCTATACTTTGGGATGAACGCATTCTATCTGAATGCCACTCTGTTCATATTACAGATTCCCCAACCTCACTCGTGGCTTCATTTTAGCATTTAATTCAATTCCCAATCTCATTCGGGTCATACAATAACCAAGCAAGCACATTACATATGTGAAAACATGAATCATTTTTTACCCCGACAGGGACTTGAACCTAGGACTTATGATTACTAAGTCAAGGCGCTACCATCTACACACCACAGAAGGTATAAAAGGAATCCAACCTTACAGCTTATATCTGCTATACTTAGGGATGAACGCATTCTATCTGAATGCCACTATGTTCATATAACAGATTAACCAACCTCACTCGTGGCTTCATTTTAGCATTTAATTCAATTCCCAATCTCATTCGGGTCATACAATAACCAAGCAAGCACATTACATACGTGAAAACATGAATCATTTTTTACCCCGACAGGGAATCGAACCTAGGACTTATAATTACTAAGTCAAGGCGCTACCATCTACACACCACAGAAGGTATAAAAGGAATCCAACCTTATAGCTTTTATCTGCTATACTTAGGGATGAACGCATTCTATCTGAATGCCACTATGTTCATATTACAGATTCCCCAACCTCACTCGTGGCTTCATTTTAGCATTTAATTCAATTCCCAATCTCATTCGGGTCATACAATAACGAAGCAAGCACATTTCATATGTGAAAACATGAATCATTTTTTACCCAGACAGGGACTCGAACCTAGGACTTATAATTACTAAGTCAAGGCGCTACCATCTATACACCACAGAAGGTATAAAAGGAATCCAACCTTTTAGCTTATATCTGCTATACCTAGGGATGGACGCATTCTATCTGAATGCCACTATGTTCATATTACAGATTCCCCAACCTCACTCGTGGCTTCATTTTAGCATTTAATTCAATTCCCAATCTCATTCGGGTCATACAATAACTAAGCAAGCACATTACATATGTGAAAACATGAATCATTTTTCACCTCGACAGGGACTCGTACCTAGGACTTATAATTAATAAGTCAAGGCGCTACCATCTACACACCACAGAAAGTATAAAAGGAATCCAACCTTATAGCTTATATCTGCTATACTTGCGGATGAACGCATTCTATCTGAATGCCACTATGTTCAAATTACAGATTCCCCAACCTCACTCGTGGCTTCATTTTAGCATTTAATTCAATTCCCAATCTCATTCGGGTCATACAATAACCAAGCAAGCACATTACATATGTGAAAACATGAATCATTTTTTACCCCGACAGGGACTCGAACCTTGGACTTATATTTACTAAGTCAAGGCGCTACCATCTACACACCACAGAAGGTATAAAAGGAATCCAACCTTATAGCTTATATCTGCTATACTTAGGGATGAACGCAGTCTATCTGAATGCCACTATGTTCATATTACAGATTCCCCAACCTCACTCGTGGCTTCATTTTAGCATTTAATTCAATTCCCAATCTCATTCGGGTCATACAATAACCAAGCAAGCACATTACATATTTGAAAGCATGAATCATTTTTTACCCCGACACGGACTCGAACCTAGGACTTATAATTACTAAGTCAAGGCGCTACCATCTACACACCACAGAAGGTATAAAAGGAATCCAACCTTATAGCTTATATCTGCTATACTTAGGGATGAACGCATTCTATCTGAATGCCACTATGTTCATATTACAGATTCCCCAACCTCACTCGTGGCTTCATTTTAGCATTTAATTCAATTCCCAATCTCATTCGGGTCATACAATAACCAAGCAAGCACATTTCATATGTGAAAACATGAATCATTTTTTACCCCGAAAGGGACTCGACCCTAGGACTAATAATTACTAAGTCAAGGCGCTACCATCTACACACCGCAGAAGGCATAAAAGAAATCCAACCTTATAGCTTATATCTGCTATATTTAGGGATGAACGAATTCTATCTGAATGCCACTATGTTCATATTACAGATTCCCCAACCTCACTTGTGGCTTCATTTTAGCATTTAATTCAATTCCCAATCTCATTCGGGTCATACAATAACCAAGCAAGCACATTACATATGTGAAAACATGAATCATTTTTTTACCCCGACAGGGACTCGATACTTGGACTTATATTTACTAAGTCAAGGCGCTACCATCTACACACCACAGAAGGTATAAAAGGAATCCAACCTTATAGCTTATATCTGCTATACTTTGGGATGAACGCAGTCTATATGAATGCCACTATGTTCATATTACAGATTCCCCAACTTCACTCGTGGCTTCATTTTAGCATTTAATTCAATTCCTAATCTCATTCCGGTCATACAATAACCAAGCAAGCACATTTCATATGTGAAAACATGAATCATTTTTTACCCCGACAGGGACTTGAACCTAGGACTTATGATTACTAAGTCAAGGCGCTACCATCTACACACCACAGAAGGTATAAAAGGAATCCAACCTTATAGCTTATATCTGCTATACTTTGGGATGAACGCATTCTATATGAATGCCACGATGTTCATATTACAGATTCCCCAACCTTACTCGTTGCTTCATTTTAGCATTTAATTAAATTCCCAATCTCATTCGGGTCATACAATAACCAAGCAAGCACATTACATATGTGAAAACATGAATCATTTTTTACCCCGACAGGGATTTGAACCTAGGACTTATAATTACTAAGTCAAGGCGCTACCATCTACACACCACAGAAGGTATAAAAGGAATCCAACCTTATAGCTTTTATCTGCTATACTTAGGGATGAACGCATTCTATCTGAATGCCACTATGTTCATATTACAGATTCCCCAACCTCACTCGTGGCTTCATTTTAGCATTTAATTCAATTCCCAATCTCATTCGGGTCATACAATAACGAAGCAAGCACATTTCATATGTGAAAACATGAATCATTTTTTACCCGGACAGGGACTCGAACCTAGGACTTATAATTACTAAGTCAAGGCGCTACCATCTATACACCGCAGAAGGTATAAAAGGAATCCAACCTTTTAGCTTATATCTGCTATACTTAGGGATGAACGCATTCTATCTGAATGCCACTATGTTCATATTACAGATTCCCCAACCTCACTCGTGGCTTCATTTTAGCATTTAATTCAATTCCCAATGTCATTCGGGTCATACAATAACTAAGCAAGCACATTACATATGTGAAAACATGAATCATTTTTCACCTCGACAGGGACTCGTACCTAGGACTTATAATTAATAAGTCAAGGCGCTACCATCTACACACCACAGAAAGTATAAAAGGAATCCAACCTTATAGCTTATATCTGCTATACTTGCGGATGAACGCATTCTATCTGAATGCCACTATGTTCATATTACAGATTCCCCAACCTCACTCGTGGCTTCATTTTAGCATTTAATTCAATTCCCAATCTCATTCGGGTCATACAATAACCAAGCAAGCACATTACATATTTGAAAACATGAATCATTTTTTACCCCGACAGGGACTCGAACCTAGGACTTATAATTACTAAGTCAAGGCGAAACCATCTACACACCACAGAAGGTATAAAAGGAATCCAACCTTTTAGCTTATATCTGCTATACTTAGGGATGAACGCATTCTATCTGAATGCCACTATGTTCATATTACAGATTCCCCAACCTCACTCGTGGCTTCATTTTAGCATTTAATTCAATTCCCAATCTCATTCGGGTCATACAATAACCAAGCAAGCACATTTCATATGTGAAAACATGAATCATTTTTTACCCCGAAAGGGACTCGACCCTAGGACTAATAATTACTAAGTCAAGGCGCTACCATCTACACACCGCAGAAGGCATAAAAGAAATCCAACCTTATAGCTTATATCTGCTATATTTAGGGATGAACGCATTCTATCTGAATGCCACTATGTTCATATTACAGATTCCCCAACCTCACTTGTGGCTTCATTTTAGCATTTAATTCAATTCCCAATCTCATTCGGGTCATACAATAACCAAGCAAGCACATTACATATGTGAAAACATGAATCATTTTTTTACCCCGACAGGGACTCGATCCTTGGACTTATATTTACTAAGTCAAGGCGCTACCATCTACACACCACAGAAGGTATAAAAGGAATCCAACCTTATAGCTTATATCTGCTATACTTTGGGATGAACGCAGTCTATATGAATGCCACTATGTTCATATTACAGATTCCCCAACTTCACTCGTGGCTTCATTTTAGCATTTAATTCAATTCCCAATCTCATTCCGGTCATACAATAACCAAGCAAGCACATTTCATATGTGAAAACATGAATCATTTTTTACCCCGACAGGGACTTGAACCTAGGACTTATGATTACTGAGTCAAGGCGCTACCATCTACACACCAAAGAAGGTATAAAAGGAATCCAACCTTATAGCTTATATCTGCTATACTTTGGGATGAACGCATTCTATATGAATGCCACGATGTTCATATTACAGATTCCCCAACCTTACTCGTTGCTTCATTTTAGCATTTAATTAAATTCCCAATCTCATTCGGGTCATACAATAACCAAGCAAGCACATTACATATGTGAAAACATGAATCATTTTTTACCCCGACAGGGACTTGAACCTAGGACTTATGATTACTAAGTCAAGGCGCTACCATCTACACACCACAGAAGGTATAAAAGGAATCCAACCTTATAGCTTATATCTGCTATACTTAGGGATGAACGCATTCTATCTGAATGCCACTATGTTCATATAACAGATTAACCAACCTCACTCGTGGCTTCATTTTAGCATTCAATTCAATTCCCAATCTCATTCGGGTCATACAATAACCAAGCAAGCACATTACATACGTGAAAACATGAATCATTTTTTACCCCGACAGGGAATCGAACCTAGGACTTATAATTACTAAGTCAAGGCGCTACCATCTACACACCACAGAAGGTATAAAAGGAATCCAACCTTATAGCTTTTATCTGCTATACTTAGGGATGAACGCATTCTATCTGAATGCCACTATGTTCATATTACAGATTCCCCAACCTCACTCGTGGCTTCATTTTAGCATTTAATTCAATTCCCAATCTCATTCGGGTCATACAATAACGAAGCAAGCACATTTCATATGTGAAAACATGAATCATTTTTTACCCGGACAGGGACTCGAACCTAGGACTTATAATTACTAAGTCAAGGCGCTACCATCTATACACCGCAGAAGGTATAAAAGGAATCCAACCTTTTAGCTTATATCTGCTATACTTAGGGATGAACGCATTCCATCTGAATGCCACTATGTTCATATTACAGATTCCCCAACCTCACTCGTGGCTTCATTTTAGCATTTAATTCAATTCCCAATCTCATTCGGGTCATGCAATAACTAAGCAAGCACATTACATATGTGAAAACATGAATCATTTTTCACCTCGACAGGGACTCGTACCTAGGACTTATAATTAATAAGTCAAGGCGCTACCATCTACACACCACAAAAAGTATAAAAGGAATCCAACCTTATAGCTTATATCTGCTATACTTGCGGATGAACGCATTCTATCTGAATGCCACTATGTTCAAATTACAGATTCCCCAACCTCACTCGTGGCTTCATTTTAGCATTTAATTCAATTCCCAATCTCATTCGGGTCATACAATAACCAAGCAAGCACATTACATATGTGAAAACATGAATCATTTTTTACCCCGACAGGGACTCGAACCTTGGACTTATATTTACTAAGTCAAGGCGCTACCATCTACACACCACAGAAGGTATAAAAGGAATCCAACCTTATAGCTTATATCTGCTATACTTGCGGATGAACGCATTCTATCTGAATGCCACTATGTTCAAATTACAGATTCCCCAACCTCACTCGTGGCTTCATTTTAGCATTTAATTCAATTCCCAATCTCATTCGGGTCATACAATAACCAAGCAAGCACATTACATATGTGAAAACATGAATCATTTTTTACCCTGACAGGGACTCGAACCTAGGACTTATAATTACTAAGTCAAGGCGCTACCATATACACACCGCAGAAGGTATAAAAGAAATTCAACCTAATAGCTTATATCTGCTATATTTAGGGATGAACGCATTCTATCTGAATGCCACTATGAACCAAGCAAGCACATTTCATATGTGAAAACATAAATCATTTTTTACCCAGACAAGGACTCGAACCTAGGACTTATAATTACTAAATCAAGGCGCTACCATCTACACACCACAAAAGGTATGAAAGGAATCCAACATTATAGCTTATATCTGCTATACTGAGGGATGAACGCATTCTATCTGAATGCCACTTTGTTCATATTACAGATTCCCCAACCTCACTCGGGGCTTCATTTTAGCATTTATTTCAATTCCCAATCTCATTCGGGTCATGCAATAACCAAGCAAACACATTACATATGTGAAAACATGAATCATTTTTTACCCCAACTGGGACTCGAACCTAGGACTTATAATTACCAAGTCAAGGCGCTACCATCTACACACCACAGAAGGTATAAAAGTAATCCAACCTTATAGCTTATATCTGCTATACTTAGGGATGAACGCATTCTATCTGAATGCCACTATGTTCATATTACAGATTCCCCAACCTCACTCGTGGCTTCATTTTAGCATTTAATGCAATTCCAAATCTCATTCGGGTCATACAATAACCAAGCAAGCACATCACATATGTGAAAACATGAATCATTTTTTACCCCGACAGGGACTCAAACCTAGGACTTATAATTACTAAGTCAAGGCGCTACCATCTACACACCACAGAAGGTATAAAAGGAATCCAACCTTATAGCTTATATCTGCTATACTTGGGGATGAACGCATTCTATCTGAATGCCACTGTGTTCATATTACAGATTCCCCAACCTCACTCGTGGCTTCATTTTAGCATTTAATTCAATTCCCAATCTTATTCGGGTCATACAATAACAAAGCAAGCACATTACATATGTGAAAACATGAATCATTTTTACCCCGACTGGGACTTGAACCTAGGACTTATAATTACTAAGTCAAGGCGCTACCATCTACACACCACAGAAGGTATAAAAGGAATCCAACCTTATAGCTTATATCTGCTATACTTAGGGATGAACGCATTCTATCTGAATGCCACTATGTTCATATTACAGATTCCCCAAGCTCACTCGTGGCTTCATTTTAGCATTTAATTCAATTCCCAATCTCATTCGGGTCATACAATAACCAAGCAAGCACATTACATATGTGAAAACATGAATCATTTTTACCCCGACAGGGACTCGAACCTAGGACTTATAATTACTAAGTCAAGGCGCTACCATCTACACACCACAGAAGGTATAAAAGGAATTAAACCTTATAGCTTATATCTGCTATACTTAGGGATGAACGCATTCTATCTGAATGCCACTATGTTCATATTACAGATTCCCCAAGCTCACTCGTGGCTTCATTTTAGCATTTAATTCAATTCCCAATCTCATTCGGGTCATACAATAACCAACCAAGCACATTACATATGTGAAAACATGAATCATTTTTTACCCCGACTGGGGCTCGAACCTAGGACTTATAATTACTAAGTCAAGGCGATACCATCTACACACCACAGAAGGTAAAAAAGGAATTCAACCTTATAGCTTATATCTGCTATACTTAGGGATGAACGCATTCTATCTGAATGCCACTATGTTCATATTACCGATTCCCCAACCTCACCCGTGGCTTCCTTTTAGCATTTAATTCAATTCCCAATCTCTTTCGGGTCATACAATAACCTAGCAAGCACATTACATATGTGAAAACATGAATCATTTTTTACCCCGACAGGGACTCGAACCTAGGACTTACAATTACTAAGTCATGGCGCTACCATCTAAACACCACAGAAGGTATAAAAGGAATCCAACCTTATAGCTTATATCTGCTATACTTAGGGATGAACGCATTCTATCTGAATGCCACTATGTTCATATTACAGATTCCCCAACCTCACTCGTGGCTTCATTTTAGCATTTAATTCAATTCCCAATCTCATTCGGGTCATACAATAACCAAGCAAGCACATTACATATGTGAAAACATGAATCATTTTTTACCCCGACAGGGACTCGAACCTAGGACTTATAATTACTAAGTCAAGGCGCTACCATCTACACACCACAGAAGGTATAAAAGGAATCCAACCTTATAGCTTATATCTGCTATACTTAGGGATGAACGCATTCTATCTGAATGCCACTATGTTCATATTACAGATTCCCCAACCTCACTCATGGCTTCATTTTAGCATTTAATTCAATTCCCAATCTCATACGGGTCATACAATAACAAAGCAAGCACATTAAATATGTGAAAACATGAATTATTTTTTACCCCGACAGGGACTCGAACCTAGGACTTATAATAACTAAGTCAAGGCGCTACCATATACACACCACAGAAGGTATAAAAGGAATCCAACCTTATAGCTTATATCTGCTATACTTAGGGATGAACGCATTCTATCTGAATGCCACTATGTTCATATTACAGATTCCCCAACCTCACTCGGGACTTCATTTTAGCATTTAATTCAATTCCCAATCTCATTCGGGTCATACAGTAACCAAGCAAGCACATTACATATGTGAAAACATGAATCATTTTTTACCCCGACAGGGACTCGAACCTAGGACTTATAATTACTAAGTCAAGGTGCTACCATCTACAGACCACAGAAGGTATAAAAGGAATCCAACCTTATAGCTTATATCTGTTATACTTAGGGATGAACGCATTCTATCTGAATGCCACTGTGTTCATATTACAGATTCCCCAACCTCACTCGTGGCTTCATTTTAGCATTTAATTCAATTCCCAATCTCATTCGGGTCATGCAATAACCAAGCAAGAACATTACATATGTGAATACATGAATCATTTATTACCCCGACAGGGACTCGAACCTAGGACTTATAATTACTAAGTCAAGGCGCTACCATCTACACACCACAGAAGGTATAAAAGGAATTCAACCTTATAGCTTATATCTGCTATACTTAGGGATGAACGAATTCTATCTGAATGCCACTATGCTCATATTACAGATTCCCCAAGCTCACTCGTGGCTTCCTTTTAGCATTTAATTCAATTCCCAATCTCTTTCGGGTCATACAATAACCAAGCAAGCACATTACATATGTGAAAACATGAATCATTTTTACCCCGACAGGGACTCGAACCTAGGACTTATAATTACTAAGTCAAAACGCTACCATCTACACACCACGGAAGGTATAAAAGGAATCCAACCTTATAACTTATATCTGCTATACTTAGGGATGAATGTATTCTATCTGAATGCCACTATGTTCATATTACAGATTCGCCAACCTCACTCGTGGCTTCATTTTAGCATTTAATTCAATTCCCAATCTCATTCGGGTCATACAATAACCAAGCAAGCACATTACATATGTGAAAACATGAATCATTTTTTACCCCGACAGGGACTCGAACCTAGGACTTATAATTACTAAGTCAAGGCGCTACCATCTACACACCACAGAAGGCATAAAAGGAATCCAACCTTATAGCTTATATCTGCTATACTTAGGGATGAACGCATTCTATCTGAATGCCACTATGTTCATATTACAGATTCCCCAACTTCACTCGTGGCTTCATTTTAGCATTTAATTCAATTCCCAATCTCTTTCGGGTCATACAATAACCATGCAAGCACATTACATATATGAAAACAAGAATCATTTTTTTAACCCCACAGGGACTCGAACCTAGGACTTATAATTACTAAGTCAAGGCGCTACCATCTATACACCACAGAAATTATAAAAGGAATCCAACCTAATAGCTTATATCTGCTATACTTACGGATGAACGCATTCTATCTGAATGCCACTATGTTCATATTACAGATTCCCCAACCTCACTCGTGGCTTCATTTTAGAATTTAATTCAATTCCCAATCTCATTCGGGTCATACAATAACCAAGCAAACACATTACATATGTGAAAACATGAATCATTTTTTACCCCGACAGGGACTCGAACCTAGGACTTATAATTACTAAGTCAAGGCGCTACCATCTACACACCACAGAAGGTATAAAAGGAATCCAACTTTATAGCTTATATCCGCTATACTTAGGGATGAACGCATTCTATCTGAATGCCACTATGTTCATATTACAGATTCCCCAAGCTCACTCGTGGCTTCATTTTAGCATTTAATTCAATTCCCAATCTCATTCGGGTCATACAATAACCAAGCAAGCACATTACATATTTGAAAACACAAATCATTTTTACCCCGACTGGGACTCGAACCTAGGACTTATAATTACCAAGTCAAGGCGCTACCATCTACACACCACAGAAGGTATAAAAGGAATCCAACCTTATAGCTTATATCTGCTATACTTAGGGATGAACGCATTCTATCTGAATGCCACTATGTTCATATTACAGATTCCCCAAGCTCACTCGTGGCTTCATTTTAGCATTTAATTCAATTCCCAATCTCATTCGGGTCATATAATAACCAAGCAAGCACATTACATATGTGAAAACATGAATCATTTTTTACCCCGACAGGGACTCGAACCTAGGACTTATAATTACTAAGTCAAAGCGCTACCATCTACACACCACAGAAGGCATAAAAGGAATCCAACCTTATAGCTTATATCTGCTATACTTAGGGATGAACGCATTCTATCTGAATGCCACTATGTTCATATTACAGATTCCCCAACCTCACTCGTGGCTTCATTTTAACATTTAATTCAATTCCCAATCTCATTCGGGTCATACAATAACCAAGCAAACACATTACATATGTGAAAACATGAATCATTTTTTACCCCGACAGGGACTCGAACCTAGGACTTATAATTACCAAGTCAAGGCGCTACCATCTACACACCACAGAAGGTATAAAAGGAATCCAACCTTATAGCTTATATCTGCTATACTTAGGGATGAACGCATTCAATCTGAATGCCACTATGTTCATATTACAGATTCCCCAAGCTCACTCGTGGCTTCATTTTAGCATTTAATTCAATTCCCAATCTCATTCGGGTCATACAATAACCAAGCAAGCACATTACATATGTGAAAACACAAATAATTTTTTACCCCGACTGGGACTCGAACCTAGGACTTATAATTACTAAGTCAAGGCGCTACCATCTACACACCACAGAAGGTATAAAAGGAATCCAACCTTATAGCTTATATCTGCTATACTTAGGGATGAACGCATTCTATCTGAATGCCACTATGTTCATATTACAGATTCCCCAAGCTCACTCGTGGCTTCATTTTAGCATTTAATTCAATTCCCAATCTCATTCGGGTCATACAATAACCAAGCAAGCACATTACATATGTGAAAACATGAATCATTTTTTACCCCGACAGGGACTCGAACCTAGGACTTATAATTACTAAGTCAAAACGCTACCATCTACACACCACAGAAGGTATAAAAGGAATCCAACCTTATAGCTTATATCTGCTATACTTAGGGATGAACGCATTCTATCTGAATGCCACTATGTTCATATTACAGATTCCCCAACCTCACTCCTGGCTTCATTTTAATATTTAATTCAATTCCCAATCTCATTCGGGTCATACAATAACCAAGCAAACACATTACATATGTGAAAACATGAATCATTTTTTACCCCGACAGGGACTCGAACCTAGGACTTATAATTACTAAGTCAAGGCGCTACCATCTACACACCACAGAAGGTATAAAAGGAATCCAACCTTATAGCTTATATCTGCTATACTTAGGGATGAACGCATTCTATCTGAATGCCACTATGTTCATATTACAGATTCCCCAAGCTCACTCGTGGCTTCATTTTAGCATTTAATTCAATTCCCAATCTCATTCGGGTCATACAATAACCAAGCAAGCACATTACATATGTGAAAACACAAATCATTTTTTACCCCGACTGGGACTCGAACCTAGGACTTATAATTACCAAGTCAAGGCGCTACCATCTACACACCACAGAAGGTATAAAAGGAATCCAACCTTATAGCTTATATCTGCTATACTTAGGGATGAACGCATTCTATCTGAATGCCACTATGTTCATATTACAGATTCCCCAACCTCACTCGTGGCTTCATTTTAGCATTTAATGCAATTCCAAATCTCATTCGGGTCATACAATAACCAAGCAAGCACATCACATATGTGAAAACATGAATCATTTTTTACCCCGACAGGGACTCGAACCTAGGACTTATAATTACTAAGTCAAGGCGCTACCATCTACACACCACAGAAGGTATAAAAGGAATCCAACCTTATAGCTTATATCTGCTATACTTGGGGATGAACGCATTCTATCTGAATGCCACTGTGTTCATATTACAGATTCCCCAACCTCACTCGTGGCTTCATTTTAGCATTTAATTCAATTCCCAATCTCATTCGGGTCATACAATAACAAAGCAAGCACATTACATATGTGAAAACATGAATCATTTTTACCCCGACTGGGACTTGAACCTAGGACTTATAATTACTAAGTCAAGGCGCTACCATCTACACACCACAGAAGGTATAAAAGGAATCCAACCTTATAGCTTATATCTGCTATACTTAGGGATGAACGCATTCTATCTGAATGCCACTATGTTCATATTACAGATTCCCCAAGCTCACTCGTGGCTTCATTTTAGCATTTAATTCAATTCCCAATCTCATTCGGGTCATACAATAACCAAGCAAGCACATTACATATGTGAAAACATGAATCATTTTTACCCCGACAGGGACTCGAACCTAGGACTTATAATTACTAAGTCAAGGCGCTACCATCTACACACCACAGAAGGTATAAAAGGAATTAAACCTTATAGCTTATATCTGCTATACTTAGGGATGAACGCATTCTATCTGAATGCCACTATGTTCATATTACAGATTCCCCAAGCTCACTCGTGGCTTCATTTTAGCATTTAATTCAATTCCCAATCTCATTCGGGTCATACAATAACCAACCAAGCACATTACATATGTGAAAACATGAATCATTTTTTACCCCGACTGGGGCTCGAACCTAGGACTTATAATTACTAAGTCAAGGCGATACCATCTACACACCACAGAAGGTATAAAAGGAATTCAACCTTATAGCTTATATCTGCTATACTTAGGGATGAACGCATTCTATCTGAATGCCACTATGTTCATATTACCGATTCCCCAACCTCACCCGTGGCTTCCTTTTAGCATTTAATTCAATTCCCAATCTCTTTCGGGTCATACAATAACCTAGCAAGCACATTACATATGTGAAAACATGAATCATTTTTTACCCCGACAGGGACTCGAACCTAGGACTTACAATTACTAAGTCATGGCGCTACCATCTAAACACCACAGAAGGTATAAAAGGAATCCAACCTTATAGCTTATATCTGCTATACTTAGGGATGAACGCATTCTATCTGAATGCCACTATGTTCATATTACAGATTCCCCAACCTCACTCGTGGCTTCATTTTAGCATTTAATTCAATTCCCAATCTCATTCGGGTCATACAATAACCAAGCAAGCACATTACATATGTGAAAACATGAATCATTTTTTACCCCGACAGGGACTCGAACCTAGGACTTATAATTACTAAGTCAAGGCGCTACCATCTACACACCACAGAAGGTATAAAAGGAATCCAACCTTATAGCTTATATCTGCTATACTTAGGGATGAACGCATTCTATCTGAATGCCACTATGTTCATATTACAGATTCCCCAACCACACTCATGGCTTCATTTTAGCATTTAATTCAATTCCCAATCTCATACGGGTCATACAATAACAAAGCAAGCACATTAAATATGTGAAAACATGAATTATTTTTTACCCCGACAGGGACTCGAACCTAGGACTTATAATAACTAAGTCAAGGCGCTACCATATACACACCACAGAAGGTATAAAAGGAATCCAACCTTATAGCTTATATCTGCTATACTTAGGGATGAACGCATTCTATCTGAATGCCACTATGTTCATATTACAGATTCCCCAACCTCACTCGGGACTTCATTTTAGCATTTAATTCAATTCCCAATCTCATTCGGGTCATACAATAACCAAGCAAGCACATTACATATGTGAAAACATGAATCATTTTTTACCCCGACAGGGACTCGAACCTAGGACTTATAATTACTAAGTCAAGGTGCTACCATCTACAGACCACAGAAGGTATAAAAGGAATCCAACCTTATAGCTTATATCTGTTATACTTAGGGATGAACGCATTCTATCTGAATGCCACTGTGTTCATATTACAGATTCCCCAACCTCACTCGTGGCTTCATTTTAGCATTTAATTCAATTCCCAATCTCATTCGGTCATGCAATAACCAAGCAAGAACATTACATATGTGAATACATGAATCATTTATTACCCCGACAGGGACTCGAACCTAGGACTTATAATTACTAAGTCAAGGCGCTACCATCTACACACCACAGAAGGCATAAAAGGAATTCAACCTTATAGCTTATATCTGCTATACTTAGGGATGAACGAATTCTATCTGAATGCCACTATGCTCATATTACAGATTCCCCAAGCTCACTCGTGGCTTCCTTTTAGCATTTAATTCAATTCCCAATCTCTTTCGGGTCATACAATAACCAAGCAAGCACATTACATATGTGAAAACATGAATCATTTTTACCCCGACAGGGACTCGAACCTAGGACTTATAATTACTAAGTCAAAACGCTACCATCTACACACCACGGAAGGTATAAAAGGAATCCAACCTTATAACTTATATCTGCTATACTTAGGGATGAATGTATTCTATCTGAATGCCACTATGTTCATATTACAGATTCGCCAACCTCACTCGTGGCTTCATTTTAGCATTTAATTCAATTCCCAATCTCATTCGGGTCATACAATAACCAAGCAAGCACATTACATATGTGAAAACATGAATCATTTTTTACCCCGACAGGGACTCGAACCTAGGACTTATAATTACTAAGTCAAGGCGCTACCATCTACACACCACAGAAGGCATAAAAGGAATCCAACCTTATAGCTTATATCTGCTATACTTAGGGATGAACGCATTCTATCTGAATGCCACTATGTTCATATTACAGATTCCCCAACTTCACTCGTGGCTTCATTTTAGCATTTAATTCAATTCCCAATCTCTTTCGGGTCATACAATAACCATGCAAGCACATTACATATATGAAAACAAGAATCATTTTTTTAACCCCACAGGGACTCGAACCTAGGACTTATAATTACTAAGTCAAGGCGCTACCATCTATACACCACAGAAATTATAAAAGGAATCCAACCTAATAGCTTATATCTGCTATACTTACGGATGAACGCATTCTATCTGAATGCCACTATGTTCATATTACAGATTCCCCAACCTCACTCGTGGCTTCATTTTAGCATTTAATTCAATTCCCAATCTCATTCGGGTCATACAATAACCAAGCAAGCACATTACATATTTGAAAACACAAATCATTTTTACCCCGACTGGGACTCGAACCTAGGACTTATAATTACCAAGTCAAGGCGCTACCATCTACACACCACAGAAGGTATAAAAGGAATCCAACCTTATAGCTTATATCTGCTATACTTAGGGATGAACGCATTCTATCTGAATGCCACTATGTTCATATTACAGATTCCCCAAGCTCACTCGTGGCTTCATTTTAGCATTTAATTCAATTCCCAATCTCATTCGGGTCATATAATAACCAAGCAAGCACATTACATATGTGAAAACATGAATCATTTTTTACCCCGACAGGGACTCGAACCTAGGACTTATAATTACTAAGTCAAAACGCTACCATCTACACACCACAGAAGGTATAAAAGGAATCCAACCTTATAGCTTATATCTGCTATACTTAGGGATGAACGCATTCTATCTGAATGCCACTATGTTCATATTACAGATTCCCCAACCTCACTCGTGGCTTCATTTTAACATTTAATTCAATTCCCAATCTCATTCGGGTCATACAATAACCAAGCAAACACATTACATATGTGAAAACATGAATCATTTTTTACCCCGACAGGGACTCGAACCTAGGACTTATAATTACCAAGTCAAGGCGCTACCATCTACACACCACAGAAGGTATAAAAGGAATCCAACCTTATAGCTTATATCTGCTATACTTAGGGATGAACGCATTCTATCTGAATGCCACTATGTTCATATTACAGATTCCCCAAGCTCACTCGTGGCTTCATTTTAGCATTTAATTCAATTCCCAATCTCATTCGGGTCATACAATAACCAAGCAAGCACATTACATATGTGAAAACACAAATAATTTTTTACCCCGACTGGGACTCGAACCTAGGACTTATAATTACTAAGTCAAGGCGCTACCATCTACACACCACAGAAGGTATAAAAGGAATCCAACCTTATAGCTTATATCTGCTATACTTAGGGATGAACGCATTCTATCTGAATGCCACTATGTTCATATTACAGATTCCCCAAGCTCACTCGTGGCTTCATTTTAGCATTTAATTCAATTCCCAATCTCATTCGGGTCATACAATAACCAAGCAAGCACATTACATATGTGAAAACATGAATCATTTTTTACCCCGACAGGGACTCGAACCTAGGACTTATAATTACTAAGTCAAAACGCTACCATCTACACACCACAGAAGGTATAAAAGGAATCCAACCTTATAGCTTATATCTGCTATACTTAGGGATGAACGCATTCTATCTGAATGCCACTATGTTCATATTACAGATTCCCCAACCTCACTCCTGGCTTCATTTTAATATTTAATTCAATTCCCAATCTCATTCGGGTCATACAATAACCAAGCAAACACATTACATATGTGAAAACATGAATCATTTTTTACCCCGACAGGGACTCGAACCTAGGACTTATAATTACTAAGTCAAGGCGCTACCATCTACACACCACAGAAGGTATAAAAGGAATCCAACCTTATAGCTTATATCTGCTATACTTAGGGATGAACGCATTCTATCTGAATGCCACTATGTTCATATTACAGATTCCCCAAGCTCACTCGTGGCTTCATTTTAGCATTTAATTCAATTCCCAATCTCATTCGGGTCATACAATAACCAAGCAAGCACATTACATATGTGAAAACACAAATCATTTTTTACCCCGACTGGGACTCGAACCTAGGACTTATAATTACCAAGTCAAGGCGCTACCATCTACACACCACAGAAGGTATAAAAGGAATCCAACCTTATAGCTTATATCTGCTATACTTAGGGATGAACGCATTCTATCTGAATGCCACTATGTTCATATTACAGATTCCCCAACCTCACTCGTGGCTTCATTACAATAACCAAGCAAGCACATTACATATGTGAAAACATGAATCATTTTTTACCCCGACAGGGACTCGAACCTAGGACTTATAATTACTAAGTCAAGGCGCTACCATCTACACACCACAGAAGGTATAAAAGGAATCCAACCTTATAGCTTATATCTGCTATACTTAGGGATGAACGCATTCTATCTGAATGCCACTATGTTCATATTACAGATTCCCCAACCTCACTCGTGGCTTCATTTTAGCATTTAATTCAATTCCCAATCTCATTCGGGTCATACAATAACCAAGCAAGCACATTACATATGTGAAAACATGAATCATTTTTACCCCGACAGGGACTCGAACCTAGGACTTATAATTACTAAGTCAAGGCGCTACCATCTACACACCACAGAAGGTATAAAAGGAATCCAACCTTATAGCTTATATCTGCTATACTTAGGGATGAACGCATTCTATCTGAATGCCACTATGTTCATATTACAGATTCCCCAACCTCACTCGTGGCTTCATTTTAGCATTTAATTCAATTCCCAATCTCATTCGGGTCATACAATAACCAAGCAAGCACATTACATATGTGAAAACATGAATCATTTTTTACCCCGACAGGGACTCGAACCTAGGACTTATAATTACTAAGTCAAGGCGATACCATCTACACACCACAGAAGGTATAAAAGGAATCCAACCTTATAGCTTATATCTGCTATACTTAGGGATGAACGCATTCTATCTGAATGCCACTATGTTCATATTACCGATTCCCCAACCTCACCCGTGGCTTCCTTTTAGCATTTAATTCAATTCCCAATCTCTTTCGGGTCATACAATAACCTAGCAAGCACATTACATATGTGAAAACATGAATCATTTTTTACCCCGACAGGGACTCGAACCTAGGACTTATAATTACTAAGTCATGGCGCTACCATCTAAACACCACAGAAGGTATAAAAGGAATCCAACCTTATAGCTTATATCTGCTATACTTAGGGATGAACGCATTCTATCTGAATGCCACTATGTTCATATTACAGATTCCCCAACCTCACTCGTGGCTTCATTTTAGCATTTAATTCAATTCCCAATCTCATTCGGGTCATACAATAACCAAGCAAGCACATTACATATGTGAAAACATGAATCATTTTTTACCCCGACAGGGACTCGAACCTAGGACTTATAATTACTAAGTCAAGGCGCTACCATCTACACACCACAGAAGGTATAAAAGGAATCCAACCTTATAGCTTATATCTGCTATACTTAGGGATGAACGCATTCTATCTGAATGCCACTATGTTCATATTACAGATTCCCCAACCTCACTCGTGGCTTCATTTTAGCATTTAATTCAATTCCCAATCTCATACGGGTCATACAATAACCAAGCAAGCACATTAAATATGTGAAAACATGAATTATTTTTTACCCCGACAGGGACTCGAACCTAGGACTTATAATTACTAAGTCAAGGCGCTACCATATACACACCACAGAAGGTATAAAAGGAATCCAACCTTATAGCTTATATCTGCTATACTTAGGGATGAACGCATTCTATCTGAATGCCACTATGTTCATATTACAGATTCCCCAACCTCACTCGGGGCTTCATTTTAGCATTTAATTCAATTCCCAATCTCATTCGGGTCATACAATAACCAAGCAAGCACATTACATATGTGAAAACATGAATCATTTTTTACCCCGACAGGGACTCGAACCTAGGACTTATAATTACTAAGTCAAGGCGCTACCATCTACAGACCACAGAAGGTATAAAAGGAATCCAACCTTATAGCTTATATCTGCTATACTTAGGGATGAACGCATTCTATCTGAATGCCACTGTGTTCATATTACAGATTCCCCAACCTCACTCGTGGCTTCATTTTAGCATTTAATTCAATTCCCAATCTCATTCGGGTCATGCAATAACCAAGCAAGAACATTACATATGTGAAAACATGAATCATTTTTTACCCCGACAGGGACTCGAACCTAGGACTTATAATTACTAAGTCAAGGCGCTACCATCTACACACCACAGAAGGTATAAAAGGAATCTCAACCTTATAGCTTATATCTGCTATACTTAGGGATGAACGCATTCTATCTGAATGCCACTATGTTCATATTACAGATTCCCCAAGCTCACTCGTGGCTTCATTTTAGCATTTAATTCAATTCCCAATCTCATTCGGGTCATACAATAACCAAGCAAGCACATTACATATGTGAAAACATGAATCATTTTTTACCCCGACAGGGACTCGAACCTAGGACTTATAATTACTAAGTCAAGGCGCTACCATCTACACACCACAGAAGGTATAAAAGGAATCCAACCTTATAGCTTATATCTGCTATACTTAGGGATGAACGCATTCTATCTGAATGCCACTATGTTCATATTACAGATTCCCCAACCTCACTCGTGGCTTCATTTTAGCATTTAATTCAATTCCCAATCTCATTCGGGTCATACAATAACCAAGCAAGCACATTACATATGTGAAAACATGAATCATTTTTTACCCCGACAGGGACTCGAACCTAGGACTTATAATTACTAAGTCAAGGCGCTACCATCTACACACCACAGAAGGCATAAAAGGAATCCAACCTTATAGCTTATATCTGCTATACTTAGGGATGAACGCATTCTATCTGAATGCCACTATGTTCATATTACAGATTCCCCAACCTCACTCGTGGCTTCATTTTAGCATTTAATTCAATTCCCAATCTCATTCGGGTCATACAATAACCAAGCAAGCACATTACATATGTGAAAACATAGAATCATTTTTTACCCCACAGGGACTCGAACCTAGGACTTATAATTACTAAGTCAAGGCGCTACCATCTACACACCACAGAAAGGTATAAAAGGAATCCAACCTTATAGCTTATATCTGCTATACTTACGGATGA
>JAXCGZ010006116.1:0-66634 GCA_037179515.1 Halocaridina rubra
AGAGAGAGAGAGAGAGAGAGAGAGAGAGAGAGAGAGAGAGAGAGGCGAGTTAATATGAGAAAGTGAAGACCGACATAAATATATTGCGATAGGCCAATGCTGGTAACGGTTTGCAATGGTTCACTAGCGACCAAACCTCCATCATTACTGCTGCACACTGCACTAGGCTATACGGTTCCTAATAGGCTATGCGACGTCACGACAGTATATTGTGAATTCAAGATGGATTTTGAATTCAAATCGCTTGATAACTTTCATTAAATATTGGAATTGGGTAAAATTATAATCTAATTAAGATGTAAAAAAAAAAATATAGATTTTTCTTAAGGTTAAATATATTCAGATGAAATACAGAAAGTTCTTGCGTAATGTTGCTACTTTTAGACTCTATGGCCTTGTTTACATCACAAGAGAGAATCATTGTCCCGTGTCTCTTTATTGTTTTGTATGATTGAAAAGACGGACCTCATAAATGTAAAGGAGCACCTGGTATTGTGTGTGTGTATGTGTGTGTTGTTTGGGTTAGCAGGGGGTTAGGGTTTAGCGGGGTGGGTCCTGCCCTCCTTCATAACCCTGTAAACCCCTCTCTGCCCCATTTCCGGTTGGGGACCTTTTAACTTCCTCTATCACCAACTTCCTTCGGGGATTTTGCTACACACACCTTTTATCCCTTTTTTTCCCTCCCGTATATTGGCTTTTCCTTCTTCCTCGTTCATCTTTTATTCTTCCTCCTCAATTAGTTTAAATACCTGACGAGGCTTATGTAAAAATCGTGAATGGTTTGAGTGTATTGATAGTGGAACGCCCCAATGATAATTTTTTACTTTTTTTATTATGGTCTGCCGTATATAGTCCTTTTTTTTTCCTCATTTATGGTGGATGTGATAGATTGAAGCTGGGAAATTAAGGCAGGATGATACCCTTCCTATTGCATCACCGCGGAATCGAATGCGGATCCTTCATATCCCGAGTCGAGCACCCTACTAGTTATGCTATGGCGGTCCCCATGCTATATATTTAAATATTTGAATTTTTATTGTTAGAATCCATATTTGGTAATCTCTTTACCACGGCACCTTCCTCGTGGTTTGCAGCGCTAATCTTTACACAGACATGACGTGCAAATGGGTACAAAATGAAGTCTAAATCCTTTTCCTGAGAACTCTGGGGAGACATGTGCTTTTAAAAGCTATCTGAATGTATTGCTGGGAAACGTATTTAATATTTGCTTCAGAAAAACTGTGCAAGATAATGAATATAAATTCCAAAGGCTAATTTACTTTACAGAAATGTCCCAGTTCATTCGAGCTAATCTTAGTTATTTCAGATATTTCTAGCATTCTAGAGAGACAAATGTGTTGTATTTCATATTGATAATTTGAAAAGTAATTGATTGCATATTGTCCATGTATTTAAATTCATTAACACGGAATTCTCTCCATGCGAAAATTTTATCCGTGCTTTCCTAGGGCTTCATCATAGTGAACCCCCCTCATGTAGAATTTATATAGAGCTGGGATGATCACGTACTTAAAAGTGCGTAGAGAGAGAGAGATCGCGAATAGTATCCTGTAACGCTATCGATCTCCTGAGCTGGAAATATGATCACCTTGATTGAACATCTTGCTATTGAAACCCCATTAATAACAGACTTTTTTTTTTAAAGGTAGTTTTATAAGAGGAAAATGTATCAATATTGTTTTGTATATATTATTATTATTATTATTATTATTATTATTATTATTATGTATTCATAGTTTATACTAAGATTATGTAATTTTTTAGATGAAGGGAATAAAAATAGATAGGTCATATTTTGTTGTGTCCATATTTGTACTGCAGCATTATTACATGTGAATATGTGTACGCAATTCGTATTTGATAAAAATTTCTTGATACAGTGAAAAGAAACTAACTCTTTATTGCTATTGAAACGCCAATAAAAACGATACATCTATGAGGTGATAAATGTATTAAAAGTATCTTCTGTGTCTGTTTGTATCGTGGTCTTAGATATATAATCAAAATGTATACAATTTTCATAAATTTCTTGCCAAAAGGAAATAAAAACACAATCTGCATTTCTATTGAAATTCTCTTTGAAAAGACACTTAGGGAGTAATATTTTATCTAGATTGCTGTATATCCGCCTTTATACTTGTCATAGAAAATGTATAAGCAGAATGTATACAAAGGATGTATGATGTAATTATCTTGATAAAAGGGGAAAAAAACTCGATGTAAAATATGTATGTATTCTTTAATCTTTGGAAGGTGTTTGAAAATGCTGAATAGGCATCTCATTACGGCGAAGCCTTAAGTATGTAAAAGTGTCTCGTGTTGGTGGGAGTTAAAAACGGGGGGTTTGGGTTGGGGGGGGATGTAGAAATAAGAGGACATGGAGAAAAGGGATGGTGGGTTGTTGGGGTTATCGTGTTGGGAGGTTTATTAGGAATGGTGTTAGGGTGGTCTCTCTCTCTCTCTCTCTCTCTCTCTCTCTCTCTCTCTCTCTCTCTCTCTCTCTCTCTCTCTCTCTCTCTCTCTCTCTCTCTCTCTCTCTCTCTCTCTCTCTCTCTCTCTCTCAATACACACACAGAGAGATAACTACAATATGTCTGCTACATAACCATTTTTAGTTATGTGGTTGTAGGGTATATCTAGGCTAAGGGAAGGGAGAAGAGGGAGATTGCAAGGAAATAACTGTTTTAAGAAACCCTGTAAAAAAAATATTTAAATTATTTTCCCAACTATTTTAGGTTTTAAGTTGTGTTATTTTTTAAAGTTTCTAAATTTTTACACCATTACTATTTATTGACAAAAGACGCTATTATACAATAATTTAAGAATATTTTTTTTAATTAGATAAACGCTATTATACAATTATTTAAAATAATATCCTTTTGTACATTTTAATTCACATACTAAAAGTATTTATATAGTATAAGTTACGAGACTGAGCTGCAGAAAACTTAAACTAGCATACATGTTTGCAATATACTGATGGCTTTTAATTCTTATTGATTTGTTTATTTTGAAGCTGTGTATATAAACATATGCGTATATGTTAGCAGCAATAATTTACTACTACTAAATAATATTTTAACACTCCTTAAAGAAACCGATCTGTTTGACCAGTAGTGGTTATTGGTTTGTATAAGAATAGTCATTATAAGACAACTTAACCATCTTGATGTTTGCCGTTTGTAAGTATTTTTTTCAGGAGGTTTCTAATATATTTTTTTTATTCTCTCCTGACAGATGCTTGTTCGTCGAGGTCGACTCCGAAGCCGCGTCCGGCGTCGCCGACGATGCGCCCAAACATAACATTCCAGACGTACGCCTGCCCTCCAGCATACGCTGCCTGGTATTGCTTAAATGGCGCCACCTGCTTCACCGTCAAGATTGGGGAATCCATACTCTATAATTGCGAGTAAGTAAACAAAAACATTTTTTAAAAACGCCGCTTTCACACCAAATCGGCACGTGGCATGCCACGTGACACGCCAGTTGCGAACGAACATCCGGAAATACATGAAACCTTTCACACAGAAGTGGCGTGCCACGTCCCATGTGCCATATGCGAATGAGATTTTCTTAATGGTTCTTAGTATTCATATTTGATACTTAATTATTATCTGCAGACATGTGTACGCAGGCGTTACATTAGTTGCTTAAGAGGATTAACACAGTTTTACTCATGAAGTATTACATACGTAATAACACTGAATTAATGACTTCACTTTAAAATTATGAATATTAAAAACAAAAAAGCTCGTCCAGTGTACTCTGCCAGCACCAGATTAAGATAATAGAAGTTTGTTTTATGCTCTCGTAATGACATGGATGTATTTTTGCCTTTGCTTTATTCTCCTTATGCAATTTAAGCTAAGATAAATTCTTTTAGTGTTATTGTCGGTTGCAAAATTAGGATAACATTTTCATTGGGAAGATGTTATTTCAAGAAGTTTTAGGGATTGAAAATTTTTCAAGTTATTATTATATTATTATTATTATTATTATTATTATTATTTTTATTATTATTATTACTATTGTTGTTGCTGTTGTTTTTGTTGTCATGATGATGAAGATTATTACTTATTATTATTATTATTATTATTATTAGTATTATTTATCCCTTCTCAAAGTCCATGCTTTTGTGGATTCTCTTCCACCGGTAATTCCTAACTTGTTATTGGTGTACTCATGTGTCTGAAAAGTTAACAGTGAGCTTGCACGCGATGGATGACACTACCAATCCATCTGCAACAAGTAATTCTGGCGAAGAGATGATGCACGGAATGTATGAGAGCTCAGATACAAGTGAATTGTTGTTGTTATACATAAAAATTAAGGCCAGTTGAATGTGTTGTTTCCTTGCCATATGTGAAAACTTTTCCCCAGTAGAGACATTAAAGGAGACAATTAAAGGAGACAATTTTCCTTTTTCCGAGGCATATGTGCCTATGTGTCCATATGGAAGTTAATTATTGGAAATATATCTTTATATTTTTATTATTTTTATCAAGTAATAATTACCCGTAAAGTAATGACAATATCCCTTGAGGAACTTGAAAGAAATTTGAAGTTGAAGGGCCCTGTGTATTCAGCTGAAAACATGTGGATGCCATTTTGAAATTCAAACCCAATCCACAGTCGCCTTTTGTGTGATTGACTCCGGCAACACTGCTTTTGCGTTAAGGGGGGTTTACACGGTCAAACGGTTTGTCAAACGCGGTTCGACAGACAAGTGTTTGAAGTGATGTTCGAACGTGTGAACGGGGTATTTGGTTGTCGAACACGTTTGTCGAACGTTTTCGACAAATACCCCGTTCACACGTTCGAACATCACTTCAAACACTTGTCTGTCGAATCGCGTTTGACGAACCGTTTGACCGTGTAAACCCCCCTTTAGTGTCTCGAAATATGGCAACGTTGGTGTGTTGTATTTCATGTTAAATGCGTGCTTGAATGTTCCCAGGTGCAACTCGTGTTATAGGAGTGAGTTTACATAAACTCTTCTGCAAGCCTTTGGTAAACTCAGGTACGAGTTTTTGTTATGTATTAACTTACGTCATCTACATCTTTTTCCCTTCGTTTTTTTTTTCCTCTTTTACGAAGCCGCCATGCGAATGTCATGTCTGTTCTTTTATTGGGATGTGGGAATTAGAACTTCGAATTTCATTCACGGGTTCCAATTCGTATTTTTATGTTGGCTGATATTCAACAGGCAGCAAGATTTTTTGTTTTTATTTACTTATTCCCGAAGTTTAGTATTATTATTAGTAATACCAGGTGTAGTACCACTACTACTACTACTACTAGTAGTAGTAGTAGTAGTAGTAGGTAGTGTATATTCCGCTTAAATTCATTTTACTTTTCACTTATTTATTAATGTGTTACTTGTAATTGTACAATTATGATGTATCATTAAACTTTTTTCTTTGTATTATTAAAATTTCTGAAAGAATAACCAGGGCGCTAGAAATTAAATATAATTTTATTTAATTCATTTTAATTTAATTGGAATTACACCTGCACAGGTGTCTGTAGGGGGGATTCCTATTGTTGGAGGTTGGGTGTTGTCAGTAGGGGGAGGTGAAGGGGTCTTGTCTTGTTCATAGTGACCACCACACCACCTCACACAGTCATTCTCACCATTGACCCACATCCACCGCAAGTCTTACTTCTTCCACCATCATCATCACGTCCTTTTTGCTCCTCCTCCCCCTCTCCCCTCCTTTCATATGCTGAACGCTTCACCCATCCAGGTACTCCTCCCACCTTCCCACCCATCAAGGTAAATAACCACTCTCTTGATAACAAGCACAAGGCTCACCCCATACACACTTTCGTGCCCAAAATTCTTTCTCAAAAACTGACGAGATGTAAATACGTTTAGATAATTTGCTATTGATTATATTTTGTTACGCTGTTTATATTTTACTATTTAAATCGAATTGACTCGTTAACCACGAAATGTATATGAACCCCCCCCCCATGCCTCAGATGTATTTCAGATTTATTATATAACATCTGTGTTAAGTTTACGTGTTAGTTGATGAAAGCCATCTGGTGGATTTTTATTTAAACGAATGAAATTTGGCGCAAACAGTGGAGTTTTGTCTTTCGAGATTATTATTATTATTATTATTATTATTATTATTATTATTAGAAATGAAATGTGGACTCAGCTGATTATCTATTTAATTTTTCTTATGTACATTTTGTTCATAAAATAATTTCTTATTCGATGTATGCATTTCCACATTACCAGGTATTAGACGAAGTAACTAACAATATATAAAAAGTATAGTTTTTCCTATTATAGTTACGCTTACAAAACTTGACTATGAAACTATATTTTTCCACTCAGACTATGTTTTGGAGTCCACCCTCTTTCACAGACCTCATTTGAGATTGTTGGCCACCACTAAATCATTTGAGTTGGTTTGCATTAATACTGCATTCATAAGTAATTAGAATGCATTTTCCTTTCTTAAGTCACAGTCAGCTTTGAGAACCTTTTTTTTTTTTTAAAGGAATGGTGTGGTTTTATAAGCAGGATAACGAGACATTACATAAGCGTTCAATCCTCTCCGATGAATGTGATTCTAGGCATTCGATGAAATTTATTTTGAATTGTTCCTACAGACACGTTTGTGTGACTAACCTAAATTTTGTAAATGTAATCTGCACGAACTTGTTCTTAGTGAGATGTTCCTGCCTTTCTGATGAGGTTTAGATTTCCATGGAAAGGGAACGTGATCCAACTCCCAACTAATCCGACCATTTTGGTGATGGGTAGATAGGTAGGAATGTGATGGTGACAAAAGGACTGGGTAGGGGAGCGGATAATAGAGAAGGCTCTGCCTTCCTGAGTTACAGAGGCCGGAGAGTGTATTATATATACTGTGTGTGTGTGTTTTACTGATACGTACATGTGTGAAATTCGTGTTATTTAATGCATTAATCTAATTTTAAGTTTGTTCGTTACAGTGAAAGTCATATCTCTAAGCCATTAGTTTCCCAGCCTGTTGCACTGGCATCTAATACGACTTGTGTGTGTGTGTGAACGCATGTTATAATTCCCGTTATATAATGGATTAATTTCTTTTACTGAAGTTTTTTCAGCATAATGTTATTGAGTCACATTTTTAACCGTTAGGTCATACCAGTATGACACTCGTAACGTGGAGTACTTATTCATTGCTATATTTTGGGTGACCTTATTTCTTCCGCTTGTTTTTATTTTTTTACTTTATTATGTGTCTAGATCTAGTGTCTATATTTAATTGCATTCCAAGTCCTACAACTTGTTATTACCGACTTTTTAATTTCTCAGTTTATCCTGCAATTTTTCCCCGTAAAATGTTATAAGTTCTGTCATTGTAAATGGACTAATGTAAGATGTTTCTCACTGGGTGTAATGAATTGAACAAAGCCTGTTTCACACGATCTTAGTTTCTATGCACTGATTAAGAGGACTGAGCGCCTGGTTGCTTCGCTCCTTGCCTTTCCAGGGGTCATTCCTTCACTTGAAAGTAGGTGAATTAAGTCTATAGAAAGTCATCACATTTTAAAAAGGAATAGGATTTATAACACAGGATACATGGAAAATTATATTACCATTTTCTTCGCTTGAAAGGAGATTAGTTATTAAAATCTTGTCATTTTATACAGTATAGGCCTATATGAAAATATTAGTCGCTGAACCAAATAAGCATGTTATTTTCTTTAAATGAGAATACATCACATAAAAATTAGTCCCTGAATTAAATATGTTAATTTTTCTATATTATATGGTCAAATACCTACGTTTAAATGACGGTTTGGTATTTAAAATGTATTAGAAAGGTGTAATAATTAAAAGTAGATTTTTTGCCCATAGTAAGGTAGAAGTTCACAGCGTTCATGATAGTTGGCTATAATTATTTTTATTATCTATTTGAATTTTTGGTAAATTTTCCTTTAACATGGAACACTCCATCTTCTCAGTTACTTGCTATGATATTTAAAATGAATTGCAAATTCTATTAATATTTTATTTATACATAACCAAATATAGATTGTAATGTTTAACAACTGCAATATCACTGGGAGTGCCCATGTGCACGTCCCCCTGTACATCCTTAAAACTTTCCGAATGATAGGGTACAGCCGTGGTCTCCTTTCACATATAAGATGAACAGGGAGGGGTTTTTTTTTTTTTCGTGTGTGAAAGCCCCTTCGGTATGGTTTTTTTTTTTTTCGTATGTGAAAGCCCCTTCGGTATTCATACCATTTCACTCGATGATTGACACGGTACCACATTAACAACATGTATGGCCCAGAAGACGAGACGCTCTTCTATATAACACATTTTCTATATTTCTGAAACAGATTTACTTTCATTCTCTGATAGTTTTGTAAAAGGTCATTTCTTATGTGTAGATATATTTTTTTTTATAGCGATTTTGAATGACTAAAAAATTTATTGAATTTTAGTATAGAACTATTATGAGTATTAAATTTGCCTTGGAAATATATATATATATATATATATATATATATATATATATATATATATATATATATATATATATATATATATATAATTGCAAATTGCATTAATATTTTATTTATACATAACTAAATAGATTGTAATGTTATCAGCTGCAATATGACTGGGAGTGCCCATGTACACATGTCCCCATGTACAGTTATCTGTATATATATATATATATATATATATATATATATATATATATATATATATATATATATATATATATATATATATATATATATATATATATATATATATATATACCTTTTGTATCGGTATGCCGATATAAAACTATCATTGGTGATTTTTTTAATAAATCGCTGTAATCACTATTACTGTGACAATTTTTGTATTTATTTTTTTTATTTATCAAGTAAACGTTCATGGGGCTATGTGCACCTTGGCACTCCCAGTGGTTTACATTAAATTCTCTATTCGGACTTGTATGTATCAGTTATTAGTTAAATTCTTCAGTTACAGTTCTTTTTCTATGCCTACATCAACACCGAATATAGTGGGATATTCGTTACACATCTCTTATTGTCGCTTCACATCTGACTAATCACAACACTCCCAACTCTGTTCCTCTATTTTATTATTTCTTCGTACAGCGAATATTACACATCTCTTAGTGTCGCTTTACATATGACGAATCACAACACTCCCAATCACTGTTCCTCTATGATTTCTTCGTGCCCAGCCCCGATGAGGGCAGATTTATTTCTTTATGGCCCGTCCTGATGTCACAATCATAAAAACTCTTGTTGTATGTTTTTATCAGCTATTGATAAGTGATGTAATTCAACAGAAACATTCCAAATAACTTGAAGTAAATATAACATTCCCCATTTTTCTCTAGTCCCTTCCTCACTATGAGTTTTTATCCCTAGGCCATTTAACTATGAAGTTTAACTAGAATCATATGACTGGTTTGGCTTGTTGATTGGGGGATAGGAATCGTGTTGCTGCCTAGTGGGATGGGTAGTGTGGAAGGGTGTTATATGATACAGAGTTAAAGGAGCAGGATTATGTTACTGTTAACAAAATGATAAGTCCGTGTTAGGCTAAGTGATTGCACGTGCTTGGTGTAATTGATCAGAACTCAACATGGTCTAAGGGCCATACAAAGGCTACTTGTGGAAGTAGTCTTTGTTTTATACAAGGGTATGAGTTCTTTGGGGCCTGCTTAAGCTACTCTGGTTCTGTTATAGTATGTGGTCCACCTTCCTATCTGTAGTTTATTGTATCCTAACCTGACCAGGTTAAGCTAGGGTACAATAGACTGCAGATAGCTAAGTAGCATACTATAATAGCAACTGCTACTTGTGGTAGTAGCTGTTAATTAGTATTTCGAAATTTTAATATGGTCGCAAATCTGCTCTCTCAAATGCCTGTATAAACTGCATAATTGGTAAGACTCATACATTTACAAATTTAAATTGCGACAGTTGTTTGATAGTGGCATGATATGTACACCACTGCGATAGATTTTGCCTATATATATATATATATATATATATATATATATATATATATATATATATATATATATATATATATATATATATATATATATATATATATATATATATCCTTATGTGTCTGATCTTGCTATTTTGTTCCTGTATTGGTTATTAATTTGAATATATGTAACACCTTAAAACATGGACTTTTTTTTTAATCTTACAAGGAGAAATATCTTCTTGGTGAAGCCCCTCGAGAGAGAGAGAGAGAGAGAGAGAGAGAGAGAGAGAGAGAGAGAGAGAGAGAGAGAGAGAGAGAGAGAGACTGACTGACTGACTTTTGTAGTGCATAAAAAAAAATATATTCGTATTAGGATAGACTAATGATGCGTTAACGGTTACGAATGACAAGCTTAACTTCGTAAAGTTGACTCTCGGACACGGCCCAAAAAACCCAAAGGATGCCGACATTTTGGCTGGACAATATTTTCCTTTCCATGTTCCCTAGGCAACAATGGCCCAGGGAAAGATTAACAAGTTTCAAACGTATAAATATATAAAAAAGTAAATTGGTAAGTCGTTAATGTTTGATCGAGGCAATTCATGATTTTGTGATCCATGTTAGGGATTATATATGCTAGTGTATTTGTGTGTGTGTGTGTACAAATAACTGACCCTAACTAGAATTCGACCTTACAAATCTTAACCATCCCTCAGTGGACATAAGGTGTTATCGAATTTTGAGGTTCGAATCGCGGTCACTAGCATTTGTGCTTTGTCTTCACATATGACTGTGTTACCTGAGCACACTAACACACACGCACACACATTACTGTACTGGACAAGAAGTGTTCATAAAGAGTTGAGAGCGGTTATATCCATAGCCAGTTCGTGTGGTTAGGCCCAGAGAAAGAATTAAGAAACCTTTACACACTTTGGTCGTCTTTTTCGTCAAGGCGAATAGAGGCTTCCACCATAAATTTTAAGCCAGAAGTTTTTTTTTTTATTCTTTAAACACTAATTAGCCCATTTGGACTTTTTTCTCCACATAAAAAGCTTAACCTTGAAGTGTTCACTTAGGCCTAGTTACTTTCATGATGGCTCTTTCAGGTTGGTTATTTGGGACGTTCAGTTTGTTTAGCCTATTTTTATGCGCTTGTCCGTTAGAGCACGACCGTCTTATTTTTTGTTTTAAAAGGTATCTTCAGCTTGTAAATTATTGTAGCGTTTCTGCGTTAATATATATATATATATATATATATATATATATATATATATATATATATATATATATATATATATATATATATATATGCAAAATAAACTGTTATATCACAGCACAATATGAAGCAGTATATATATATATAATATACTATATATACATATAATATATATATATATATATATATATATATATATATATATATATATATATATATATATATATATATATATATATATATATATATATATATATATGATAGTGAAATTTGTCAAGCATCCATAATGCTGTTGTTCTAGCCAACTTTAAGAGATTTATAAAGACGGTTAGAAAACCCAAGGAATATCAAAGTATTTCTTGTCATGTGTTATCGTATAAATAAAGGATTATCGAGAAATAACACATGTGATACATTCGCGTATTGATCCATTCACTCAGAGGCAGAACGAAAAACGCGTTCATTTTTTTTCCCTCTTGCCAATCCCATAGTGAGCTTTGGTTCATGGCAGTGTGAATGAAGTCTCCACCCTCGCTGGTATTTCCTTCCTTCCTCCTACACCCTCCTCCCACCCTCCAATTTCCCCCCTCTCCCTTTTTTATATACGTGATTCCTTCACTGGTATAAGCCATTATTAGCTACACCAAGTGATCGACTAAGTTTGATTGAAAAGCCTTAAAATACAATAATTATTTGGTCGACACGATGATCTAACATTGAAATGGTGTAGCAGCCCCACACCATCATATTATGCTAATTGTATTAGCATGAATGAGAAGCGTGGGAGGGTTGTAAAATGCTACAGTATGAATGAATTGGATCAGTACCTATGAATCATTCAAATTGCCAGTAATGCCGTTGGCCTTAGGCTAGGATTTCATGTCAAATTTAACACACAGTACTGTATATACATAACACGTAAATGGTATTAATAAGCCGACTTATATTAGCATTAGTACGTAAGATGCCTAGTCAGGGAATTAATTTTAAAGTTTGAAACCATAACGCGTTATTGATTAAAAAATAGTGACTGAATACAGAGACTAGAGAAAGGGAAGCTGTAAAGAGAGAGAGTGAGAGAAAAATATGGGAGTTATTGAAGGAAATGCCCTATGGTCACAATTAGGGGGAAAGAGTGGACGGGTGGGTGCTAGTAGAAGTGAGAGGCTGTTGAAGGGGGGAGGGGGAGGATGTTTGTAATGTCCGGAACGGAACATCCGGAATGTAACTGAAGGCCGCTGGAAGTTGAATGGAATTTATTATTTGTTAAGAAAGATAATTGCAATTGAATATTAGTTTGTATAGTAATGCATCATGGTGAAAAAATACATTGTCATATGCAGTAAATAATTATCATTTAAGGTGTAATCGATTTGATTATATTTTGATAAATTAAGAAAAAACATATTAAACTTTATAACATATATTTGTAATTAAATTGTTATATATTATCATTATTTTTTGAAAGAATATTTTTATTTATAAATACTATGACTTTGCCTGGTGATAACGTACGTGACACTGATTCGTCTGGTCGTTGGTTCGAGACTTGTCACGCTTTGAGGTTAGAAAAGGCAATCACACAAGGTAGCAGACACTGCCACCGCCAAAGTCCATCTAGAGAAGACACTGTCTTAACCCTTAATAGCAAAGGGAGTCAGTGACGTTAATCTGGATTATTAATTCATGGAATATTCAAATACTGTTATAGTGTGTCATGAAGCTCTCAAAAATTTCATAGAAATATTTTTTTTATGGGTAAACTGATAAGATAACATACATACATGCACATGGCCTCATTACCCCTCGTAAGGGGTTTGTCCGAGCCAAGAAACACGCATTCACCACAATCCACACATACCTCAACCACTCTTCTTAGCTCCTTAGGGATACATGGGTCCAGCTAATTTTCCTTTTTTTATTTATTTATATATTTACCTGCTGGTAGTTATGCTTATGTATACGTGTGTCTGTCTCACATTTCTCTATTTTTGTAGATAACTTGATCACATGGACCTAGCTAATTTTCCTATCATTTTATAGGTGTGCCGAAGGATACATGGGCCAGCGATGCGAATTTAAGGATCTAGACGGCTCGTACCTTCCTGCACGGGAGAAAGTCTTACTGGAAACGGCATCCATTGCTGGTGGTGCTACAGTAGCATGTGTATTGGTCTTTGTTGTCCTGTTTGCTGTCTACATATTCATGCAAAAGGACAAAGATAAACGCTGCAGGTAAGAAGTCAAAGGAAATATTTATTGGTTGGTTGGAAAAAAAAAATTATCCAATACAGAATTTGAACCTCAGCCTTGATAAGGGCCTGTATTCTACCTAATGTAACTTAACCTAAATATACATTTCTCTAGGGTGGGCTCTGAATTCTACATTTGATCCTTTCTCTCATTCATATTTTTTTTATACAAAGACTTGATTGCTTAAAGACTAGCTCCTGTACCATGGATCTTGAGTGTATGTTTACTTTGTACTATGGCAAAGGAATGAGATGTTGATCAAGTCATTTGGAAGAGACACTAGTGACATTATTCGATTCCTAGCCAGTGCCAAGTCAGTAACTATAATGAGGACTTGAGAAGGAATGGAAGGTTTTCAGTAAAACCAAATGGAACATGATTTAGAATATTTCTGCCTATATCGCATAACTCTACACTAGAAAGAAGCTAAGGCAATGTAACACAAATTTTGTCTTGGATAATTGGTGTTGTTTGTTCAGTGCATATGTTGTAAAAGTACAGAAATTGGCCAATAATCCTATAAACTTTGCTTTCTTACCTGGATTATGAAATTTAGAAATTTACCTATTTTGTATGTAGAAATGGGCAAGTTTTGCAAATCATTTAAATGGGGTCCTAATAAAATAACATATGAATCAAGTTTTACTTGCATCTATGCTAGATTTATGCTAAAATGAACAAAGATGTCTAGAAGTGAATAGTAAATAACTTTCATACATCGTCCCCAAAATAAAGTTTTCCATAATTTTTTCATTATATGCACCTTGGTAGCGGTGTTCAAATTGTAGTATAATTTAGAGCCAGCGCTTGCCTTGAGTATCTTCCCCTATTCTTGAATTTATCAAGATGTGTACAAGGATATGAACCTTTAGGGAAATCTTGCAGCCCATTTTGCCATTTGTCTTCACCAAAGCCTCAACCAGTTCCACATAATATTCACCCTATTGAAGCCCTGAACCACTGCGACAAAGTTGCCCCCCAATTTTTTTTCCCTTCCTTCTGAGCTTCTCGGGGAGTTCTGCTCTCTCCAGGATGTTCTTTATTTGAGATCAGTAAAGACGCCAGCTTTGAACTTTGCCTCAGACAGCTTAAGGAAGAAGTCTCGCAGGTGCTTGAAGGCTGCAGACTTCATATAAAAAACAGCTGTGACAAATTGTTCATGAGGTCATTTTATGAGCAGTGGTGGGAACAACACCTTAAGTCCACTAGTAGCTCACACCAGACAGTGTGGCTCCCTTTAGAGAACTGTCTTTTGAGCCCAGTGCTTCCTGTTGTAGTGCGCTGCAGTTTTCTTTCTATCCAAAAGACAGAAATCAAGGAAATTAGGTGAAGCCACCCTTTGAGACCCAGCATACTCTTCATACTTCAAGGCTTCAAGCAAGGTCTTGAAGCTATTGTATCTCTCAGCGAAGTTCATCAAAAGAGACAAGGAAACAAACATAAGCTTCTTTCCGTTGTGAAACAGCACAGCTTTGAGGCTTCAGGGAGAGCATTTACTAAGAGTTACCACTCATTAGGGTTACATGAAATTCTTGTTGTCTCGCTTGATGATTGGGGAAGCTTCCTCTGGCACCCAACTTGCACGCAAATGAATGTTGTTCCTTGAGCCTAGATGTCATACTCTTGTGTGATGTAAAAAGTGAGTAAGTCAGTCACTCAGTGACTCATTTCTGGGTGAAATGTGAAGGCTTCTCATGGACAGGGCATCACTCACTCTGTTCCCCCATCTTTTTTTTTTGTCAACCTCTAGGTTGAACGTAATGTGAATCTTTACTTGTACATCTTCATGATTCTTTCATTATCTTGTCTTTTTAATTATCCAAAGGTGCCAAGTCGTCTCTATGCCAGGAAACTTTCAGCTCCCAAATGTTTGTTTTGTTAACTCTCACTCCTCACATTATGGAACCGTAATTGCCAAATTTTTCCAAGGCATCTATATTCAGTAGCTCCAATTACCTTTACTGCCGTTGAGGAGTAAAAATAATAATAATGAATATCAAAACGATAATGGTGGTAATGTTAATAAGTAGTTCATAACTTCTTAATATGTATTTTTAATCTTAAATTATAGCCCAGTATTTGAAAGATGTATTTCCAGTGCTTAATTTTAAAGCTTGAGATCTTTGAATTACAGACATTCTACTTAATTTTTCTAATGATGGCATGTATATGTTCATTCCTAGTCTTACATCAGGATAGCCATAGTCGAAAATATTTTGTAAATCAAAGCAGCCTGGCAAAATCTAGTACCTTTGTATAAGTTCTTACTCATATTAAATTTTGACCTAAATCTTCAGGGACTCGAATGGTGGGCGAGAAAGTGATCGACAGCCATTTTCAGGCTACCAGAACCCACGACCAGAGGTATTTCGAACTATCAGCAATCCTTATGCTCGCACTATTGATGTAAGTATATGTCTGAAATTCAGTAGATTCATTTTCTTCCTTTATGCCAATAATTATCTTTTATTTGTTTGATAGTAGGCGTGGACACTGTTGGCATATTGCCTTTCTCTGATGCTTGTCAATTATCAAGCCAATTGATTACGTTGTATGGTATGATATGCTGAATGTCAGACTAATGTCACTTAACGTGTATGTGACACTGTTAAAACCCCAATGAAATGAAGGTGACCACAAATAGGTTGGAGCAGGGGAAATATGGCTAGATGCCCTTCCTAACGGCCAGCAGTATACTAGAACACCTGTTGAAATGCTCTAACCACTGCGCTACTGCTTTCTCCTGTCTGTGAAACTAATGCTTCCTTAAAATCAGTTTGAAATCTGCTCAGTATAGTTGTTGCCATTTAAAAGATGTAAGGATTGGCATTCACGAAGTGATAAACACTTTGTTACTTGTTTTTTCTTATCATTTTGTAAACTGTACATGACCTTCATGGCACAGGGTTGAATCCGTATGGAAATTACTTACTTAATTTTTAAGAAAAGACACCAAAGTGGCATCTCATCATGGCACTGATATGAGATTTATATTTTAATATTTTTAGTAGCTGGACTAAATATGACACAAAAGTTATGGTCTTAATTACACAAACTGAATTAGAGAATGGTATACTTATGCTAGAGTGAAAGGAAAAGTGTACAAATCAGTTGTGAGACCAGCGTTGCTGTACGGTGCGGAGACGTGGCCGGTGAAAAAGGTTCAAGAAAGGAAGATAGATGTCGCAGAAATGAGAATGCTGAGGTGGATGTGTGGGGTGACGAGGGAGGACAGGATACGAAATGACCAGATCAGAGGTACAGTGAAGGTGGTGGAGGCGTCGGCGAAAGCGCAGGAGAGGAGATTACAGTGGTTCGGTCATGTGAAGAGGAGAGAAGAAGACTACGTGGGTGTGAGAGTGATGGAGATGGACGTGGAGGGCAGACGTAGACGAGGAAGACCTAAACTACGGTGGAAGGACCGACTGAAGGAGGATCTCAGAGAGAGACAGCTGGAGGAGGAGCAAGTGATGGACCGGAACCAGTGGAGACGACTAGTGAAGAGATGCGACCCCATATGAAAATGGGAACGCAAATAGAAGAAGAAGAAGAAAGATACTTATGTATTTTTTTTCTCAAGGGTGGAAAATCTTCATAATTTAAAGAATTTATCCTCTGTTGAAACTATCACGATGGGGAAAAGAAGGGGGCAGCTGTGCTACATTTCACCTTGTACATCTTCAGTCCAATTAGCGAGTCTAGGACAAGCAAAATGAAACTTAAGAGAGACGGGGATTCCTGTCCTCATACTCGTATCCCTTTAAGTTAATTTTTGTGAAATAGAGGGATTACTGGCATGAAATTCTGTCGTCCATGCCACCAGAGACAGGGTGTGAAATGTCTTTACATCGCTAATAATGATTCTACCCTTCTACTTTATAGTTACAATGAGTTCATCTTCATCTAGACCTAGCATAATGCTTAGTGAACATTAAAGTTATTGATGTTTATAGTTTTAGGGTATTTCTATAATTTTACTATGTTGGTTAATTTATTGTTGTAGACGTGCATTTAAATTATCTAATGAAGGAGGCTTAAAGAGCTGGCCCTATATGTAATTTGTACACTTTATACTAGAGATATCAAGCCCTAAAATAAGAATTTCTACAATGATTAAAAAAGCAACTAAATTATCTCACATAATTCATTATTCTGTGCGTTTCAGGAGCTGAGCCATGTTGAAGTGCAAGCAAGTGGACAAGGTAATATTGCTGATGCAGGAGGGAACCTCCATAGCAGTGGCGCTGGTAGAAACACAGGAGGAAGTGTGGTCGATTCTGGCCTTCAGGGTGTTCAGCAACCTTCGTAGTGGCCATTTCCTTCGCTCTATAAAAACTTAGAGAAGGATGGCTGCATTTCGGTCACAGTGGTTTTGCCATAATGGCAGTTTCATGATATATTACTCAATGTTTATATATAATATATATATTTATATTTTTGTTGCATATGCTAGGTGGCATCCCCCAACCTCTCTTGGTGCTCGCTGTGTTACTCGGCCAATGTGGATGTCTCTCGAATGTAAAGCCTAGGATGATGGTTTGAGTCATTGGGTAGATTCATGGGTCACCATATTTTCTTAAAGCACACTTGTTTCTTTTCATTCAGACGGTAGGAAAAGATATTATACTTGTTTCATTTAGGCATGAAAGATCTGTCGACGAAAACTTGTAGACATTTTCTCGTTTTTTGATCAATATTTATTGATAAAAAGAATATATATAACCACTCCCACTACCAGACATTATATACATATATATAAATGTACTTTATCAGTACTAGATAAATGACACATTTGTTATAATTGTCTTTTAGATTCACAGAGTAATATATAGTGTTTTAGTGTTTAACCATAAGATGGTCTGCCTTGTGTACATAATTACAACATTTTTGTCTTGAAAAATGTGCCTCCTCCTTGCACAGTTGCCTGCCCTGACTAGGCTTTGGAAAGGTCCACAATTTTAATATTGTATCAAAGTGTATTATTTGTGCCCTTAGAATTAGAATAAATGAGAGAATTTGCATTCTACTAAAAACTGTTAGATGTGAGTGCATCATTTTGCAAATGTTCCAGCCGTCCATGTGGTACTTAATAATAATAATTAAAAAAGTAGTAGAGATACTCTTGCATGTAGAATCCAAAGAATAATACAGTAACTACATTCTACGTCATTCATTTATGTATTTTATTTGTGGTTGTATCCTCAAAAAGATAAATAATTGCACAGTTATGATTTGTACCAGAAAGTATATACAATGCATTATCTTGTTCATAGTTTCCCTGCTGTGGGTTTATAAACTGCAATTCTGTACATTCCCAGCTTTTTTATTTGTTCACTGAGGGTGTGGTAGTCTGTTTTGACCACCAGTTTTCTTACATTTCCACTAGAGCCATAGTAAATACATGAAATCTCTATAAATGTGAAAAATGGAAATTTATATAATCTATCATTTATTTGTAAGACTTTTGGGCATCTTAAAAATAAAAAGTTGATGATCCCCACAAAATCACCTCTCCATTGGTAAAATTTAGATCAGTACAGTACTCACTGTTAATTTTTATTGTTATTTATTTTCATTTGACATAAAATTTTATCACTAAAGTTAAACTCATTGGGGATAACTTTAGTTTTTGTCGTACTCCGCAGGATTAATATACCATTTATGCTGATTAGAAAGTGGGTACTTTGGCATAATATATATACAGTAGATGACCCTATTTAGTCTTTTCAAGTCAGATGTACACTTAGTTGATGTCCTTTATAAGTTAATTTGTTAAGGCAGCATTTCGTGTGGATCATTAAGGGCTTTTGATCCCTTTTCACAAGAGCCGTCTTAACATGTTATTTTATAATTGTGTTCAGCACTGCCAGCCTGCAAAGCATGTTCTAGTATTGCTTAGCACTCAATTTATCCAAGTTTCTGGTTAAGATTTCTTTGTATATATGTAAAAAGAAAAACTCCGTATCTGGTGTTTGATAGAGGTCTCCTGAACGCTAACCCAAGCCAATGTATCACGCTGTTACCATTGGCAATGGGTACATAAAAGAGGCTGTTTCCTTTTTTTCTCTCTTTAAGGTGAAAACATATTGATCTTGCATTTGTTTATATACCTTTATAAATGAAGGTTAATAGTAACCCTTACTGGTTTGTTTTCCCCTTGCTAACTGACCTCTAGCCATCACTAAATTGGAGCTCTAGCATAGCTTGTAACATTTGTAAATATTACTAGCAAATAAAAAAGCTTAACTGCTGATCAGCTTTTGTGTAAGATTTCTGCTTTATTTGTAATATTATCTTGGGATTACTCTTACTTTGGAGTTGATTATTTGTAAAACATGAGTATAAAATAAGAAATATTTTCACATGGGATGTGGATACCTTAAGGCACTGCTACCGTTAATATACCTCGCAAGTTGTTCCTCGTGCAAGGCATAATTTTCGTTCGTTGAGGAAGTTTATGTGAATTGCATTTTGCGTAACTTAACCCTGCAGGCTCATGTGAGAAGGGAGCTGCATCTCCTTGTACTAAGAACAATTTAATTGGTAACAGTGCTAAATGGTCATTTACATTCTCTAAACATCTGTTTTGTGTCGAATCTTCATCAACAATTATTCGTAACTGGTGGAGAATGTGTATGGACAGGTGGCACTCAGCTTGTATCTAAAAGGTTCCTGTGATGGTATTTCTTGTAAAATATAATGTGAAGTCTTAAGAAGTTACTTGTGTTGGTTGTCAAGTCACTGTATCGAAGACAGAAAGAGGAACAAACCAAAAAATTCCAATAAGATGAGAATTAACCCTAATTCTTTACGTGTGACTTGTGTTGGGTTGTCTGCTAACCAGTTTAAAAAAGAAGAATTAAATCTACACCACCTTGCCTCTTTGTATGTTTTCTGTTGATGGCTTCCATATGATATATTCCAGTGTACTAAGCTTCTTCAACCTTACCTGTACAGCTTGTGTATGCTACGGGTGATAGGACTTATCGCTTTGTTGTATGCATCACCTCACCAAATAAATAGTCAAGCCTCTGACATTTCACCCCTGCATAATAGCATACACATTAGCAGAAGCCTTGGATGTTGGTTATAAAAAAAAGTACCCAATAAGTAGCCGTAGCCATTGTCATAGGGAAAGTTTCTGTAACTGAATAGTATTAATTTATGTAAACCACAGTCAAGGAAATAGGGGTTGTTGGTCCTTTTTTTGGTGTGTTTTTGTAGCCTCACTACCTCTCAATATGCCTTGCTAGTCCACTCATCACAGCTTTAACATCATGATATGAAGTCATACAGAAATATGCAGGGGTGGTGTTCATCTCTATTAATAAGTGGTTAGTTTATGCTTTTATCATTTAGAGCTAGAATATAGAAGAAAACATGGAAGCAAATTTATTTTTTGTCAACATGAAAGTATACTTTATAGGAAATATAACATATCCTGTCTAAATAGCTGACATGGTTTAGATTTTGTTGATTTTTCTCTTTTTGGAACTTTACATCCAATCAGATTTTCTCTTTACTGATATTTAAAAAATCCAGAGCAGTGGGTTTTGACTAGCATAAACTATTTAGGCGTTATTATTTGGAAGGTCTAGATATTAATGAAGTTTGGCATATATACGTCATAGTGCTACTCAAGATGAATGGAAATGTTTTGTTCTTACAGTAAAGAAATTACTGTTTCATGTGCTTAAACCTAAATTATTCCAATGACAGAAAGCAAATATTCTCGAATACTATAAGGGACATTTTGTATAACTTGCCAAAGTTTGATATAAAGTTGGCAAAGCCTTATCCCTTACTTCTTTATTCCATTTATCAGGTTAGAAATTAGATTTTGTGATATTTTGAAGTATGTAATTTTTTTTAAACTGATAGTCTAAGTTGTCTTTTTTTACATTAAATTGGGATACAGTCATATTAATAAGCTTGAAACATCCATTATTATTCAATCTTTAGTAATTAACATTTGGGTTTATTTAAAAATTAATTATCTTCTGGGAAATATTGTTATTTTCAACATATACAAATTTTTCAGTACTGTGAGTCTGATTCGGCTTTGATACGATTTCATCAGTATATTTTGTGATAAAATGAGTTGAAAGAAAATAGGGCCTTAAAATATACCGCTTTATATTTTTTTATAAAAAGATGTTTTTTTCTCCAACTTTTGAGATGTATTGAAACTCATGTTGAAGCATCTAAGTACATATTACAGTTGGCGCAGTTTGCTTAAATGAAAGAAAGGGACTTGAATGATAGTAGCTGATTGTCTGTCCAGGAAGATACAATATTGTTATCCAGTGTATTTTATTTTATCAAGTTACTGTCAATAGATAAAATAAAAGGATTTGTTACGAAGTTGTTTATTATTAATCCTATGTTATCCTGGTGAAGAGGAGAAGAACTTTCACTGTAATTACTTTCATGTTGTAAAACCAATTCATGTAAAATGGAAGCTGCCAATTTCTCCTTTCTTGAATTTTTATTCATTACAAAAAGTAAGTGCTAGATTTGAACAAGTTAGGCAGAACAATGAGATGCCGTTGATACCCTGTGAAAAATGGCTTAATTTTGAAGAGATGCGTTTACATTAAACATTGTTCAAAAAATGCAGATTTAAAGTGTATACAATATATTTTCATACTCCATGGATGGTAACTTTAGTCACCGTGGCGTCCGCGAATTTGAGGCGTCAAATCTAGGGTTCACGCCCCGTCACAGTCTGAGGTTAGCAAGGGCATGCATTCAGGGTAACAATTACGTCTGCCAAAACAAGTCCTTCGCAGAAGGCAACTGTCCTAGTCCTTGGTAGAAAAGGGAGTCCATGACGTAAAACTGGAACTCCATGGATGGCAACTGGATGATGGGTAAAATAGGTGTCTGAGGAAGATTTGGTTATAAAAAAGCTAATCGGCAAAGCTAAGGCTGGGTAAGATACAATATAGATGCTATTCTCTTTATTTTCAAGAGGCAGTACATATGTAATATCTGCAGGAATTAGCAGTTGTTATACAAGGCAGAAATATGAAATTGAAGTAATGACAACAGTTGTTTTATCACATATTCAGAGATAGTGCCATTATGTTTAGCTTACTTGATGAAAGTGGTTATTCCTATGCCAAATAGCTATTTTATGCTGGACTTTAAAAATGATAAATCAAGTCTTAAGAAGTGTTTTACTGTTATCCATGCTAAAGAATTTTCATATTCTCCTTTCCCTCAATTTTGCTTACTGCAAATAAGTCTAGATTTACCTAAACTATAAGCTGTAATACAAAGTACAGGTGTGGTGAGAACTTTCTTTATTACCTCTTCCCCTATACTTAAGTAATCTATGATAGATGACCAAAATAAGAAATATTATTTTTTTGAAACATATCCATACATAAAAATAATGTAGATATATTAAAGACTTCTACAATTATATATGCTTGTTGTGTTTATGGTACTATGTTAGTTAGATCATCCATCTTATGTTGATATTATTGCATTTCTAATCTTGCATATTTCAAATTAGCAATTAATTAAGCTTATTGTTGTTTATTATTAGGTATTGTAGCATCTCCTTTGATTATATCCTGATCTGACGATTTATTCTTTATAGTCTTATATTTATCCCTAGATGTCCTACTTTTATGCCTTTAAACCCCACAAAGCAGCACAGGATGTTAAAGCCTTTGGTGGTTCTTCCAGTAATTCCAAGTCTGTACATAGTATTAAGAGTAAATCACAAAATACCGATACTACTAATTTTGGTGATTCTACACCCAATAATAAGAAAGGAAAGAAATTCAGCACTCCTAACCAGTCTAGTACGATTAATTCTTATATCAAGCCTTAATAAGCCACGTTTAGGATGTGGTAAGGAACATTGGAGGCGGGTCTGCCCTTTTAAAA
Organism: Halocaridina rubra; assembly: GCA_037179515.1. Taxonomy (NCBI): domain Eukaryota; kingdom Metazoa; phylum Arthropoda; class Malacostraca; order Decapoda; family Atyidae; genus Halocaridina; species Halocaridina rubra. Next base: position 23,385 of record JAXCGZ010006116.1, read on the forward strand.
AAGCAATGTGTCATAAGTGTAAAAGGGTTGGGCACATAGTGTGTTTCACTAAAGATAAGCAGATTACCGTAGTTTCGGAACAGACAGAGGCAAATGTCAGCGATACTTCTAAGCCTAGTATTGGTAGTATCAGAGCTAATGCAGAATGCATCTTTTCCTATGAAGGCACTCACAGCATAAGTCCCTATACAGTAAAAGTCAATTTTGACGGTGTTAAACTTCCTTTTGATCTAGATGCTGGTGCTGCCAGGACTGTTATGTCAAAATTGGTTTTTGAGAAAACTATTTCAAATTCTTCCAATTTAAAATTTTCTAATGCTGTATTAAAGAAGTATGGTGGCATACATATTCCTGTCTGTGGTGAGGCAACTAACTGTATCAGTGTCATTAGATGAGAAATGTAACACAAAAGAGGTGTCATTGATCGTAGTGGACGAAAATGGTCTTACCCTAATCGGTCGTGATTGGATTAAATCTTTAAGTATTTCTGTGGATGAAGTAGTCTCTCCTAACCCTAATTTATATATTCAGCATGTAGCTGATGCCACAGAATATGTTTTTCTGAGTGAGTTTCCAGATCATTTTGATGAATTGACAGTTGGAAATCTAAAAGGGGTAGAAGTAAGTACAGTATTGAGATATCTCCTGAGGTTCTTCCTAAATATTGTAATACTACAACGATTCCCCATGCTTTAAGACAGGGCTGGCCAGACCTTGGATTTCGAGATCTACTCTTATGACTGAAACTCTTTTACAATCTACCATACTACATAATCACATAATATTATGTCAACTAGGGAAAAAAGCTATAAATAGCATAGTACAGTACTATAAAACATGAGTGCAATTGTCTCACTTATATGAAATATGTGTCACGTACAACTTGCGCACTGTTGCCATGTTGGCGAGTTGAGCAGTTGATCCCAACTCTTACTGTTGGGAATGGCGATCGACTAAACAAATGGCTGCGATCGACTGGTAGAGTGCCATTGACTGTCTGGCCACCTCTGCATTAAGAGAATATTGAACTAGATAGAGTTTTGAAAGAAGACATTATTGAGCCTGTGAAATATTCAAAGTGGGCTGCTCCAGTAGTTCCAGTACTGAAACCTACTTAGACAGCCCGACTATGTGGTGATTATCATCTTACCTGTAATAAAGCCCTAATTTTGGATAAGTATCCCTTGCCTAAGTTAGAAGAATTGCAAGGATCTATTTCTGGGGGTAAATATTTCTCCAAGTTGGACATTTTATTTTTTTTTATGTCACAAGCATATATGCAACTGAGTTTGGATGATAAATCTAAAGGTTTGACTACTAATAACACACATCGTGGTTTATTTAGCTATAACAGATTGTGTTTTGGTATTGCCTCTGATCCAGGTATTTTTCAGCAAATTATGGAGTCTGTGCTTGGTAGGTTTCCGGGAGTGGCTATTTTTCTACATGATATCTTAGTTTCTGGAAAGAGTAAAGGCAAACATGTTGCTAAAGTCAGATTGATTTTGCAGAAATTAAATGATGCTGGATTTAAGATAAGTAAGGATAAATGCACTTGGTTGACCCATGAAACAGAGTATCTAGGGTAAAAGGTAGATGCATCAGGTAGTCATCCTTCTGAAAAAAAGCTAGGAGCTATTAAGAATGCTCCTAGTCCTAAAGATGTAACACAGCTGAAATCGTATGTTGGCCTACTGAATTTTTATAGAAAATTTCTCCCTACAGCTGCCACTTTCTTAAAACCCCTAAATAAGTTATTATGAGCCATTGAAAAGTGGATTTTGGGTAAAGAACAGCAAGGTGCGTTTCAGAAATCTAAGGAAATTCTACTGAATTCTACAGTGTTCATTATGACCCCTCATTACCTATAACTATCTCCGACAGTAGTTCCTACGGTATTGATGCAGTGCTATCTCATTGTATTGATGCATTAGAAAGACCTGTATATTTTGTTTCGATGACTTGGACTGAAACTAAGCAACGATATTCTCAGCTTGACTCAGAGGCGTTGGCTTTAGAGTTTGCGGTTAAGAGATTTCATTTCTATTTATGGGGGCAAGAGCTAAAGCTAGTCACAGATCATATGCTCCTACTTGGTTTATTTTAAGCTAATAATGTATCTCTATGATGGCTTCGGGAAGAATACAGTGATGGGCATTAATTTTACAAGCATATCGATTCAATTTGGTACATTGCTCTGGCAAGTTTTTAGGTACTGCTATCGCACTAAGTAGCTTACCTTTAACCTGCATGAATGAGACTGTTCATATACCCACTGAATGGATTGATACTTTTGAACCCATTGAATGGATTGATACTTTTGACTCTATGAATAGTATACCTGTGACTGCTAAACATATATCTACATGGACTAAGTGTGACCCTGTGTTGTCTAGAGTATTGTAGTATTGTTATAATGGTTGGCCTGACAAAGTAGAGAGTGAACTTATACCATTTAAGAATAGGTTGGCAGAGTTTTCGTCTCTGTGTGATTGTATCCTGTTGGGACATAGAGTTGCTATCCCTGCTAGAGCTAGAGAAATTTTACTTTGGGAGTTACTTACTGAACACATGGGTGCATAAAAAATGAAAGAGTTGGCTAGGGCCTATTTTTGGTGGCCAGGGTTAGATGGTGAGATAGAATTTTTAGTAATGACCTGTCGTACATCTCTAGAAAATTTTTGTTTTCCTAAGAAAAGCCCTCTTCACCCTTGGGAATGGCCATTGGTTCCTTGGCATCACATTCATGTGGACCATGCGGGTCCAATTCATGGTACTCATTATTTGATTATCGTTGTAGCACATTCTAAGTGGGTAGAGATAGTTCCGACTATTACTATAACTTCTACTGCCACTATAAACCTACTGCGTTCATGTTTTGCCAGATGGGGACTGCCAGTTGTGCTGGTGAGTGATTATGCTAACTTTTTCACTAGCAGTGAGTTTCAGAGTTTTATTGAGCTGAATGGAATTCGTCATGTACGTTCTGCACCTTCTCACCCCTCTACGAATATGCTGGCAGAAAACATGGTGCGTACTTTCAAGTCCGCTTTCCTTCATGCTAAGGGGGGGGGGAAATAAGGGTTACCCTTGACAAATTTTGTATTCAAGTATAGGCTAACTCCTCACACTACAACTGGTTTGTCACCTTCTGAATTATTACTTGGTTTTCGAATACGTTCTGTTTTTTTATTTACTAAGACCTGGAGAAACTATCTAGCAGAAAGTGTTCATGTAAAGTAGAACCAGAATCGACTACATGACCTTAAGTCTCCTAGATCATTGGAACTATCTCCAGATGATCACGGAGCTAAGTGGATTCCCGCTAATGTTAAATCTAGACCAGGTCCTTAATAATAATAATAATAATAATAATAATAATAATAATAATAATAATAATAATAATAATAAACAATAATAATAATAATAATAATAATAATAATAATAATAATAAAAATAATTTAGTTTGTTAATTTCTGGGATTAAATGTGTTTAACATTTTATACTATATATACCTAAATAGATAAATACAGTATTGTACCTCATTTACTGTCTATTAAGAAACTGTAAGAAGTATGATTTCTTGGAAACTCGTTTTACACGTTCGGAGTTGGGTGCTTAACTTTGTGATTACCTAACTGTGTTTACGGGAAAGAGCCCAAAGCTCGTATCTTCCCGTCTCCTCATCGGTTCCATTTTATACTTAGTGATACTTATCATACCTGTCCTTAAAACTATGGATTGAGATAGCATTAACTACCTCCTCGCTTAGCCAATTCCAATTATCAACTACTCTTACACTGAAAAAGTATTTCCTTACATCCTGCAAAGAAGTTTTCTTACGAAGCTTCAAACTATGACTGTAGTTCTGTCTGACAAGATATCAAGATTACCACAATATCATTTAAGGTATTGAATTAGGCACAAGTGATCACTTTTCAAGCAACTTTATGTATCGAAAATGAACAGACCAAAAATATCACACTACACGAAAAAGGCGGCAATACCGAGTCACTGTTACCATAAAACAAAAAAACCAAAACAATGTACAGTTCGTTATGACAAAAAGAAGCAAAATTAAGGGATCACTTTACAACAACAACAAAAGTATTAATAAATAAAGTGAAAATATATATATATCAATTAATAAATACATTAATATATCAATAAAGAAGACATATATCATACCACTACAACACTCCAAATAAAGAAAGAAAATACACTATGCCACTACAACACTCCCTGCTGCTTTGTAGTTCTGTCTGACAAGATATCAAGATTACCACAATATCATTTAAGGTATTGAATTAGGCACAAGTGATCACTTTTCAAGCAACTTTATGTATCGAAAATGAACAGACCAAAAATATCAAACTACACAAAAAAGGCGGCAATACCGAGTCAGTGTTACCATAAAACAAAAAAAACAAAACAATGTACAGTTCGTTATGACAAAAAGAAGCAAAATTAAGGGATCACTTTACAACAACAACAAAATTATTAATAAATAAAGTTAAAATATATATATATCAATTAATAAATACATTAATATATAAATAAAGAAGACATATATCATACCACTACAACACTCCAAATAAAGAAAGAAAATACACTATGCCACTACAACACTCCCCTGCCAGTACAGGAGTACATTAGTGTTTAATACTGATAATAGAAAATATAGATATATAATATATATGTGGAGACAGATACAAAAATACAAATTACAACAGATTTCGTTACAACAGAGTGAGGTATTTTCTCTTCAATAACATCTTCATTATCAATATTTTCAGGAATAGATGCACTACTAGGAATTAATGTATCAGAATCTGTGTCATTTGTGGAATTAGAATCAGAAACATCATTATTTACACTTGGTTCAATCACATCAGAATTAACAGCTTCTGGCACAGAATCATTATTTACAGTAGGTTCTGTCTCATTAGAACTGATAGTTTTTGGTATTGAGGCAGGTTTCAATCTATCTACAGATACAGTAGTTAAATTTCCAGAAAGCTGACATAAAATAAAATATTTATCACCACGTTCCACAACCTCAAGTGGACCAAAGTAGGGAGCCTCTAAAGGGTGACATACACGATCCACTCTAACCCAAACATGTGTACATGATTCAAGATCTTTTGGAACATAAGGCTTAACAGAGGATGAATGAAGGTATCCATAAGAGGATTCAGAAAAATCTAATTCACGCATTCGAGATACAAATTCAGAGAAAATTTCTTTTTGTTGTGCAAAAGAAGGAATTTCAGTAGTTACCATGATTTTAGGACTAAGTAGCATACTTCCTGTTACCAAAGTAAATGGAGAAAATCCAGACTCTGTGGGGACACATCTTAAACCTAAAAGTACTATTGGTAAAGAAGCAAGCCAATCATCTTTACGTGCCATCAGAGATACTTTCAATACTCTATGTGATCTTTCAACCATGCCATTGGATTGAGGGTGATATGAAGTGGTACGCAGTCTATGAAATCCAATTATAGAGGAAAGTTGCTGAAATAATGCAGATTCGAATTGAGCACCTCTATCAGTAAAAACATATAATGGCACTCCAAAACGAGATACCCAACCTTTAATAAAAGCAAAGGCAACAGTGGTAGCAGAAATATCTGTGATGGGGATGGCTTCCAACCACCTAGTAGATCTGTCAATACAGGTAAGAACGTAGTGTTCTGGTGCTGTAAAAGACTGGCCAGGGACTTTACTAGGAGGGAGAGGACCAACAATATCTAAATGTACAAATTCAAATCTCCCAAAAGGTGCTGTAAAAGTTGTAATAGGAGCACGGGTATGGCGGTGCACTTTAACTTGCTGACAAGAAGTACACTCTTTAGTCCAACTTCGAATATCTCGATCCATATTAGGCCAAAAGTACCTAGATTTGATAAGGCGCAACGTACCTTTGACTCCTGGATGTGAAATGTTATGCATAAGTTGAAATACTGATTTACGACAAGCTAAGGGAAGAAATGGTCTTGGATGGGGTGTTGACACGTCACAATATAAGTCATGATTCTGAATTTTGAAAATTTTCAATCTCTCTTTGTAATTAAGAATTTCTGTGTCAGTGGATTGGCTCTCAGCTATACTGGTTAAATCATGTAAGTCCACTGAGACAGAAGATACAGGTAATGGTCTGGAAAGACAATCTGCTACAATATTGTCTGCACCCTTGATATGTACAACATCTGATATATACTCGCTAATTAAAGACCAATATCGTTGCTGTCTATCTGACTTGGCTGTATGAGGATTCTTAAATGCAAAAACAAGGGGTTTATGATCAGTAAATAAAACGGCTTCACGTCCTTCAATTACATGTTTAAATTTTAGTACAGCCAGATATGCAGCAAGCAGTTCTCGGTCAAAAGTAGAATAACACCTCTGAGTTTCTGATAATTTCTTTGAAAAGAATTCAATAGGGACAAATTTACCATCCTGAATTTGGTGTAATGCAGCTCCAGCTGCCACTTGGGAACAATCAGTCACCAGATGCAGTGGAGAATTACACTTACTAGTGAAATATGTACAAGCATTGTTAAGTGACTCTTTAGCACTTACTCAGGCAGATTCTGCTTCCAAATTCCATACTAGTTCTTTAGATTTAGGTTGTAATCTAATTAATTCGGTCAAAGGATATACAACATCAGCAAAATGCGGTACCATTTGTCTATAGTAATTGAGCATTCCTATAAACCTACATAAGGCAGCAGAATCTGTTGGCTTAGGAAAATCAACAATATCTGTCTGTTTATGAGAGCCAGGTTTTAAACCATTAGCAGTGATCAAATATCCTAAATATTCTATTTCATTTTTAAAGAATTCACATTTATCAACAGAAATTTTAAGATTATTAGAGCTTAGGATTTCAAATACTATAGACAAATGTTTCTTGTGCTCTTCTGTATTCTCTGAAAATATCAGAATATCATCCAGGTAAATAAATACAAAATCAAGGTTTCTAAATAAATTGTCCATCAAACGTTGAAAAGTGGCAGGAGCATTCCGAAGACCATAAGGCATATATAAATATTCATATAGCCCAAAGGGTGTGGTTACTGCTGTCTTTTCAACATCTGAAGGATTCATACGGATCTGGTGATAGGCTTTTAACAAATCAATTTTACTGAATATCTTTTTCTTGTAAAGCTTTAATGATACACTACTAATATGTGGTAAAGGATATTTATCTGGCTTGGTCAAAGTATTAAGTTGCCTAAAATCACCACATACTCTCCACTCTCCTGGCTTAGGTTTAGGAACTAAGTGAATGGGTGAAGCCCAAGGTGATTTAGAGGGTTGTACAATACCCATATCCAACAACTGTTTAAATGCTTCCTTGGCAGCAGAATATTTGTCTGGAGCCAACGGACGACATCTAGCAAATGTCGGAGGAGAACTCCCTGTATCTATATAATGAAAAACATTAGAATTCTTGAAAGAATTATTAGCTGTAAGAGGCTTAACACAGGACAAGAGTGAGGGAAAATCTTGGAACAACTGTTGTACAGAATCAGGTAAATAGTTCAAATTATTAATCACATAAGAAACATTATGATTTGCAATATCACCTTTTACAGAACATTGTGTTATATTGTAATGTAAAGTTTTATTCTTACAATTAATAAACAATCCAAAATTGCAAAGAAAATCATTACCTAATAAAGGTGTACATACATCTGCAACAACAAATGTCCAGTTAAATCGACGGCGCAACTGCCGAATATCAAGGTCAAGAATAATTTCACCATAAACTTTTATTGACTCACCAGTGGCCGTAGAAATATTAACTGCTGTTGGCCTTAATAAAATTTCTGAAACATACTTATATGGAATAATGGAGACTGCAGCTCCTGTATCCACAGTGAAGACCATGTCACTACAACCAATTTTGCCTACAACCTGTAGAAGTGGCAGAACAGAAGTGGCTGTAGCTACAATTTTCTCTTCTGTCTGCTTTATTAGTTTTCCGAACTAGGAAAATTCCGTGCGGGCGACGAGGACCTAGACGTTGATACTGGGGACGGCGCTCTAGAAGAATCCTTCATCTGGATATTTTGAGATTTATTCGGCCATTGGCACCAGTTCCATAATATAAATGGGCACGACAAACTTTTGGACGTTGATTTTGATGGAACGGTAGCACTCCTAGGCCTACAGGTGGATTCTTGGAAATTGATACATACTGGGATGTACTAGCTTGACGAGAAACTGACGACTGATCAACAACATTGATGGGTTTAGCCCTATTATTATTTTGAGAAAATACCACTAGTTCATCTGCAAGCTTGCCTAAAGCTGGTAAATCCATATTTTGCTGAGAGGCTAAAACTGCCGAAATACTACTGGGAACTGCTTGCAAGAATATATGTTTCACTAGGTCATCTTTAGAAGCAGTTCTGCGAATTTCTTCTAAATAAACTGAAGGCTTGCCATGCATTACTGTATTACTTATCAAATCATTGAAAAGTTCAGGCTTGTTCTGTTCAAAAAGATTTGTGAGGTATGCTTTAATTATATCATAGTCTCTCCTATTTAAAGTGTCTTGGGGAACACGTTCTACAACAGTAGGGGGCAAGGCAGATAACACATGGAAAAATTTTGTTTCACTGGATTTCACATTAGCTAAGCCAAATTGAGCTTCAAGAATAGAAAACCACCCTGAAACGCAGGTGTCCATGAATGCGGGGGCTTTCACTGCTATGTGCCTGACAGCACTAGACTTATCATCATCAGAATCGAGCATTGTTTATGACAGCTTATCTTGGAGTACAAATACTGAAAGAAACCTAGGCCTTGCCTACCGGTATGATGCTGAAGAAATTTTTGTCACTTAGGCCTATCTTGTCAATTACAAATAGCTTGTCACTCCTATCTTGTCACTCTTATATTGTCACTCTTATATCTTGTCACTATCTGGTCACCACTTTGTAGTTCTGTCTGACAAGATATCAAGATTACCACAATATCATTTAAGGTATTGAATTAGGCACAAGTGATCACTTTTCAAGCAACTTTATGTATCGAAAATGAACAGACCAAAAATATCACACTACACGAAAAAGGCGGCAATACCGAGTCAGTGTTACCATAAAACAGAAAAAACAAAACAATGTACAGTTCGTTATGACAAAAAGAAGCAAAATTAAGGGATCACTTTACAACAACAACAAAATTATTAATAAATAAAGTGAAAATATATATGTATCAATTAATAAATACATTAATATATAAATAAAGAAGACATATATCATACCACTACAACACTCCAAATAAAGAAAGAAAATACACTATGCCACTACATGACCTCTAGTTCTAGAGCCAGCCATATCAAAATATTGTTACGGTATTGAATATCTACTACATTTAAGGGAAGTTATTTCTCTGGTTTTGTTTAATAGGTCCTATTTATAAGTACAAATATTTACTAACCGTGGTGTCTAGGAATTTGTTGTTATTTGTTTTTGTTTTTTTCGGGTAAATCTGTACCTAACCTCTTCGTCGGCACCTAACCATTTACTCTACGGTACTATAAGGCAATTTGGTAAGTTGAACATTTCTAAGCTTGGTTGTTTATTTATGAGATGTATAATTTCATATGTTTACCCTTAGATTAATACCATGTATGTATGTGTGTATATATAAAATATATGACTATATTGACCTCGAAGGCCAAGGAAACAATTGAGTTGTCTACTCATTTGTTCCTTTTCCTTCTAGATCAATATCATTATTTTTATTTCTGCCAAGTGTTTCTCTTGGTATAGATAGTCACAAACACGCACATATGATATGGCTGGCACTACAACTCGAGGTCATAGTTTGAAGTTTCGCAAGAAAACCTCTTGCAGGATGTAAGGATTTTTTTTTTTATATTAGTGCAGGAGTAGTTGATAATTGGAATTCGCTAAGCGAGGAGGTAGTTAATGCTAACTCAATCCATAGTTTTAAGGACAAGTATGATAAGTATCACTAAGTACAATGGAACCGATCAGGAGACGGGAAGTTACGAGTTGGGGCTCTTTCCCGTAAGCACAATGAAGTAATTACACACACACACACACAAGAGAGCGGATGGAAGCATCACTGAGACGGATGAAGAGATCTGCAAAGAATTGAACAAGGTGTTTCAGTCAGTATTTACAGTAGAAAATACCCCACCCCCTCAGATTGCAGTGATAGAAGCTCAAGGGCCGGTATTAGAGAACATCAACCTTACAGCCACAGAGGTATGCAAAGCGCTGATGGATTTAGATGTTCATAAAGCTACAGGTCTTGATGACATATCCCCTCATGTGCTTAAAAAATGCGCAAACACAATATCAGTGGCACTAAGTATCATATTTAAGGAGTCACTGGAGTCGGGGGAGATTCCAAGATGCTGGAAACAAGCAAATGTGATACCTATCTTCAAAAAGGGAAGGAGGGATACGGCTCTGAACTATAGACCAGTTTCCTTGACCAGCATAGTTTGCAAAGTTATGGAGAAACTACTAAGGAAACATATCTCTCTTCACTTGGAATCCTTCAACTTTTTGTCAGTGAGGCAACATGGCTTCAGAGAAGGTAAATCAACAGTAACAAACTTATTAGAATTTTATGATGAGGTAAGCCAAATCTTACAGGAAAGAGAGGGCTGGGCAGATTGCATATTCCTAGACTTCCAGAAAGCGTTTGACACTGTTCCACATGGGAGACTTATTAGGAAGCTGCAATCAATGGCTAGAATAGGTGGAAATGTTTTGGAATGGATAAAAACTTACTTAGAAGGAAGGGAACAGAGGGTTAGAGTAAGACACTCAGTGTCTGAATGGAGAAGAGTTAGTAGTGGAGTTCCACAGGGTTCAGTTTTAGGGCCATTTTTGTTCCTTGTATATGTAAATGACCTACAAGAGTCTGTAAATTAATTCATGAATATGTTTGCAGATGATGCAAAGATTGTGAAGAAAGTAAAAAACGAGAACAATGGTAGAGAACTTCAGGAGGATCTAAATAATCTGCATGAGTGGTCAGAAAAGTGGCTAATGAAATTCAATACTTCAAAATGTAAGGTTGTGAGAATGGGTACAAGTGCAAGAAGGCCCAAGCTTGACTACTCGGTGGCTGGAGTACAACTTCAAGAGACAGAAAATGAGAGAGATCTAGGAGTAAACATACTGGCAGATTTGTCTCCAGAAATACATATAAATGGCATAGTAAGGGCAGCATATGCATTCTTATCAAATGTAAGGGTAGCCTTCAGGCACATGGACAAGGAAATGTCCAGAAATATTTATGTAACCTATGTGAGGCCAAAACTCGAATATGCAGCCCCCTTTTGGAATCCGCACTTGAAAAAGCACATAGCTAAGCTTGAAAAAGTTCAAAGACATGCCACGAAACTGGTGCCAGAAATACGCAATCTCAGTTATGATGAGAGGCTGAGGGAATTAGACTTACCATCACTCGAAGCTAGAAAAGTGAGGGGGGATATGGTGACAGTCTTTAAATTCCTTCATGGTTATGATAGAGTGGATAGGGATCGATATTTTGATATGGCTGGCTCTAGAACTAGAGGTCATAGTTTGAAGCTTGGTAAGAAAACTTCTTTGCAGGATGTAAGGAAATACTTTTTCAGTGTAAGAGTAGTTGATAATTGGAATTGGCTAAGCGAGGAGGTAGTTAATGCTATCTCAATCCATAGTTTTAAGGACAGGTATGATAAGTATCACTAAGTATAAAATGAAACCGATGAGGAGACGGGAAGATACGAGCTTTGGGCTCTTTCCCGTAAACACAATTAGGTAATCCACACACACACACACACACACACACACACACACACACACAGAAGGTAGATCAACAGTAACAAACTTATTAGAATTTTATGATGAGGTAAGCCAAATCTTACAGGAAAGAGAGGGCTGGGCAGATTGCATATTCCTAGACTTCCAGAAAGCGTTTGACACTGTTCCACATGGGAGACTTATTAGGAAGCTGCAATCAATGGCTAGAATAGGTGGAAATGTTTTGGAATGGATAAAAACTTACTTAGAAGGAAGGGAACAGAGGGTTAGAGTAAGACACTCAGTGTCTGAATGGAGAAGAGTTAGTAGTGGAGTTCCACAGGGTTCAGTTTTAGGGCCACTTTTGTTCCTTGTATATGTAAATGACCTACAAGAGTCTGTAAATTCATTCATGAATATGTTTGCAGATGATGCAAAGATTGTGAAGAAAGTAAAAAACGAGAACAATGGTAGAGAACTTCAGGAGGATCTAAATAATCTGCATGAGTGGTCAGAAAAGTGGCTAATGAAATTCAATACTTCAAAATGTAAGGTTGTGAGAATGGGTACAAGTGCAAGAAGGCCCAAGCTTGACTACTCGGTGGCTGGAGTACAACTTCAAGAGACAGAAAATGAGAGAGATCTAGGAGTAAACATACTGGCAGATTTGTCTCCAGAAATACATATAAATGGCATAGTAAGGGCAGCATATGCATTCTTATCAAATGTAAGGGTAGCCTTAAGGCACATGGACAAGGTAATGTCCAGAAATATTTATGTAACCTATGTGAGGCCAAAACTCGAATATGCAGCCCCCTTCTGGAATCCGCACTTGAAAAAGCACATAGCTAAGCTTGAAAAAGTTCAGAGACATGCCACGAAACTGGTGCCAGAAATACGCAATCTCAGTTATGATGAGAGGCTGAGGGAATTAGACTTACCATCACTCGAAGCTAGAAAAGTGAGGGGGGATATGGTGACAGTCTTTAAATTCCTTCATGGTTATGATAGAGTGGATAGGGATCGATATTTTGATATGGCTGGTTCTAGAACTAGAGGTCATAGTTTGAAGCTTGGTAAGAAAACTTCTTTGCAGGATGTAAGGAAATACTTTTTCAGTGTAAGAGTAGTTGATAATTGGAATTCGCTAAGCGAGGAGGTAGTTAATGCTATCTCAATCCATAGTTTTAAGGACAGGTATGATAAGTATCACTAAGTATAAAATGGAACCGATGAGGAGACGGGAAGATACGAGCTTTGGGCTCTTTCCCGCAAACACAATTAGGTAATCACACACACACACACACACACACACACACACAGAGAAGGTAGATCAACAGTAACAAACTTATTAGAATTTTATGATGAGGTAAGCCAAATCTTACAGGAAAGAGAGGGCTGGGCAGATTGCATATTCCTAGACTTCCAGAAAGCGTTTGACACTGTTCCACATGGGAGACTTATTAGGAAGCTGCAATCAATGGCTAGAATAGGTGGAAATGTTTTGGAATGGATAAAAACTTACTTAGAAGGAAGGGAACAGAGGGTTAGAGTAAGACACTCAGTGTCTGAATGGAGAAGAGTTAGTAGTGGAGTTCCACAGGGTTCAGTTTTAGGGCCACTTTTGTTCCTTGTATATGTAAATGACCTACAAGAGTCTGTAAATTCATTCATGAATATGTTTGCAGATGATGCAAAGATTGTGAAGAAAGTAAAAAACGAGAACAATGGTAGAGAACTTCAGGAGGATCTAAATAATCTGCATGAGTGGTCAGAAAAGTGGCTAATGAAATTCAATACTTCAAAATGTAAGGTTGTGAGAATGGGTACAAGTGCAAGAAGGCCCAAGCTTGACTACTCGGTGGCTGGAGTACAACTTCAAGAGACAGAAAATGAGAGAGATCTAGGAGTAAACATACTGGCAGATTTGTCTCCAGAAATACATATAAATGGCATAGTAAGGGCAGCATATGCATTCTTATCAAATGTAAGGGTAGCCTTCAGGCACATGGACAAGGAAATGTCCAGAAATATTTATGTAACCTATGTGAGGCCAAAACTCGAATATGCAGCCCCCTTTTGGAATCCGCACTTGAAAAAGCACATAGCTAAGCTTGAAAAAGTTCAAAGACATGCCACGAAACTGGTGCCAGAAATACGCAATCTCAGTTATGATGAGAGGCTGAGGGAATTAGACTTACCATCACTCGAAGCTAGAAAAGTGAGGGGGGATATGGTGACAGTCTTTAAATTCCTTCATGGTTATGATAGAGTGGATAGGGATCGATATTTTGATATGGCTGGCTCTAGAACTAGAGGTCATAGTTTGAAGCTTGGTAAGAAAACTTCTTTGCAGGATGTAAGGAAATACTTTTTCAGTGTAAGAGTAGTTGATAATTGGAATTGGCTAAGCGAGGAGGTAGTTAATGCTATCTCAATCCATAGTTTTAAGGACAGGTATGATAAGTATCACTAAGTATAAAATGGAACCGATGAGGAGACGGGAAGATACGAGCTTTGGGCTCTTTCCCGTAAACACAATTAGGTAATCACACACACACACACACACACAGAAGGTAGATCAACAGTAACAAACTTATTAGAATTTTATGATGAGGTAAGCCAAATCTTACAGGAAAGAGAGGGCTGGGCAGATTGCATATTCCTAGACTTCCAGAAAGCGTTTGACACTGTTCCACATGGGAGACTTATTAGGAAGCTGCAATCAATGGCTAGAATAGGTGGAAATGTTTTGGAATGGATAAAAACTTACTTAGAAGGAAGGGAACAGAGGGTTAGAGTAAGACACTCAGTGTCTGAATGGAGAAGAGTTAGTAGTGGAGTTCCACAGGGTTCAGTTTTAGGGCCACTTTTGTTCCTTGTATATGTAAATGACCTACAAGAGTCTGTAAATTCATTCATGAATATGTTTGCAGATGATGCAAAGATTGTGAAGAAAGTAAAAAACGAGAACAATGGTAGAGAACTTCAGGAGGATCTAAATAATCTGCATGAGTGGTCAGAAAAGTGGCTAATGAAATTCAATACTTCAAAATGTAAGGTTGTGAGAATGGGTACAAGTGCAAGAAGGCCCAAGCTTGACTACTCGGTGGCTGGAGTACAACTTCAAGAGACAGAAAATGAGAGAGATCTAGGAGTAAACATACTGGCAGATTTGTCTCCAGAAATACATATAAATGGCATAGTAAGGGCAGCATATGCATTCTTATCAAATGTAAGGGTAGCCTTCAGGCACATGGACAAGGAAATGTTCAGAAATATTTATGTAACCTATGTGAGGCCAAAACTGAAATATGCAGCCCCCTTTTGGAATCCGCACTTGAAAAAGCACATAGCTAAGCTTGAAAAAGTTCAAAGACATGCCACGAAACTGGTGCCAGAAATACGCAATCTTAGTTATGATGAGAGGCTGAGGGAATTAGACTTGCCATCACTCGAAGCTAGAAGAGTGAGGGGGGATATGGTGACAGTCTTTAAATTCCTTCATGGTTATGATAGAGTGGATAGGGATCGATATTTTGATATGGCTGGCTCTAGAACTAGAGGTCATAGTTTGAAGCTTGGTAAGAAAACTTCTTCGCAGGATGTAAGGAAATACTTTTTCAGTGTAAGAGTAGTTGATAATTGGAATTGGCTAAGCGAGGAGGTAGTTAATGCTATCTCAATCCATAGTTTTAAGGACAGGTATGATAAGTATGACTAAGTATAAAATGGAACCGATCAGGAGACGGGAAGATACGAGCTTTGGGCTCTTTCCCGTAAACACAATTAGGTAATCACACACACACACACACACACACACACACACACACACACACATATATATATATATATATATATATATATATATATATATATATATATATATATATATATATATATATATATATATATATATATATATATATGTTATTTTATTTTTTAAATTTATTTATTAGCAACTTTCATTAGGTGAACCCTGGTCAAAATGGGCTTGGTATAAACCGAAAGCTCACGATGTCATTTTTATCTGAACTTTAGTTACTTGAATATCCGTCTAGAAGTCAATTTGGATTACCATGTATTAAATTAGAGCTGCACAGTTTTTTCAATAATAATAATAATAATAATAATTGTTCCATACTATGATTAGATGGGTGAGGAGAATGCCATTAAAAATCGTGAGAAAAGTGGAGGTTTTATTACTCAAACTTAGATGTCCGACATGGCGTGTTCTACCTCAGTAAAAACAACAAAACAATAGCGCAATGCAAAGCGCACGAATTAATCAGCTCAAAAGTTATACATAACATTCCTCCCTCCAAGAAAAAACATACAAAACTTATCAAAAATGGATCAGAAAAATATCAACATACAACAATCATTATACAGAAATATCAATATATTATGGCAACAAAAGACATTACAAATTTAATTTTTCTGGTGGCTTAATAATTCTCTTTGATCTCTGTAATACTGGAGATGGTGATACAATCTGTTTATCATTCACACCACACCTTTCAGTTTCTGAGACTGTGTCTTCAGACTCAATACAATTACTATCAGGTTGAACTGAAACATCACACTTTTGTGAAGATACTTCAACATCATTAGTGGAACTAGAGGCATAGGAATAATTACTTACATTCGAGGAACCTAAAGGCATTGGAGACTCTCTAGGTGTCTTAATACAAGTACCAGTAAATCTAGGCATAAGCTGATCATGATGCCTCTTCCATGATATATTACCAAAATCATGAACTTGCACCAAATAATTTCTTACACCAAGCACTTCAATAATTTTACCTTCAATCCAAGTCTCTCCCTTCCCAAAATTTTTAGCAAAAATTGCATCACCAACATTGTACATATTTGTCCCTTCAGAGAAAACTTTCTTTGACAATTTTTCCAGGTCTCTGTCTTTGTTAGGGGAACATTTTACAGATACTAAAGTTGTTTTAAAACATCTTCCAAATAGTAACTCTGCTGGTGATTTACCTATACCACTATGCATACTCTTTCTATAATTGTACAAAAATCTACAGATTCTAGTATTCAATGATCCACTGTTGAATTTACTTAAGCCCTCTTTTAAAGTTCGAACTGCTCTTTCCGCCAACCCATTAGATGATGGATTGTATGGGGCAGGAGTTAAATGTTGAATACCATTTTTCTTATAAAAAGCTTTAATTTCCTCGGACACAAAATATGGAGCATTATCCGAGACAACAATGTCTGGAATACCAAAATTAGAAAATGTTTTTCTAAGCAATTCAATGGTAACACTT
Organism: Halocaridina rubra; assembly: GCA_037179515.1. Classification (NCBI taxonomy): domain Eukaryota; kingdom Metazoa; phylum Arthropoda; class Malacostraca; order Decapoda; family Atyidae; genus Halocaridina; species Halocaridina rubra. The sequence continues at coordinate 40,462 of JAXCGZ010006116.1, forward strand.
GAAGTCATTGAACTAGTAACTTGAACATCTAGAAACTTAGAATATTCATCTAAAATTACAAGAAAATATTTGTTATCTACGGGTCCAGCATAGTAAATGTGAAGTCTTGGCCATGCCTTATCAGGGGTAGACCATGACAACACAGGAGCTTGGTTTGGTTGAAAATTTTTAAAACAAACTGGACAATTCTTTGTAATTTCAGAAATATCTTGGTCAATTTTAGGCCACCAAACCCAATTCCAAGCTTCTGCTTTCATCACATTTATCCCATTATGACCACTATGTAATTGCTCAAGTATTTTACATCTTAAGCTGGTAGGTAATACAATTCTGTTTCTGTACAAAATTACATTGTCATATAAACTAAGATCAGATTTAACAGAACTATATTCATGTAATCTCAAATCATTTGTAGACCAACCAAATCTTATATTATGCATGAGTTGACCCAAAACCTCATCTTTCTGAGTACAATTTCTGATTTTTGAAAAAGAAATATCTTCAAAATCTAAAGCTTCAACTAACTTAATGTATTCATTTGGAGTCATGGATTTATGATCATCATCAATAGGCAACCTGCTAAGGGCATCAGCCACAACATTTTCTTTACCCACTTTGTAAGTAAGTCCTTGCTTCAAATTGTCTTCCAAGTAAAAAATATCTAAAGCGATTCAACCCAAAAACTAAGGCAAGCCCTTCTCGGTCAATTTGAGCATAGTTCTGTTCAGCTGATGTCAGTTTTTTACTAGCAAAATAAACTGGTAATTCTCTTCCATCAATTTTTTGCAACAATACACATCCTACACCAATAGGAGACGCATCCACTTCAACAACTAGTGGACTATTACCATCATAATTAGCCAAAAGGGGACCTTTTGATAAATCCGATTTTACAATTTCAAAAGCTTTGTTTTCACGTTCAGACCATTTAAAAACTTTATTCTTTTTTAGCAATTCATACAAGGGGGCCAGCTTGGAAGAAAAATTCTTAATGAATTTACAATAATATGTCAACATTCCAATAAAAGATTGCAACTCTGCAACAGAAGTAGGGGGTGGAGAATCTAGAATAGCTTTGACCTTCTTAGGGGAAGGTTTGATTCCTTCACCTGAGATACAAAATCCAAGATATTCTAAAGAAGAAACCTTAACAGCACATTTTTTCTTGTTAATCTGAACATTATGCTCTTGCAAAATTTTTAACACTTCAATAAACCTAAGATCATGCTGCTCTTCAGATTCACCACTTACAATAATGTCATCCAAATAAGCATCAACTCCCTCTACATCTTTCAACAGGTTAGCCATAAATCTATGAAATATAGCTGGTGAAGAAGAAAGACCAAAAGGTAATCTTTTGTACTTAAACAAACCTTTATGTGTATTTACTACTAAATACTTTTGGCTTTCTTCACTCACAGAAATCTGTAAATATGCATTTTTGAAATCAATAGTAGAAAAAATCTTTCCCTTACCAATAGATGCTAACAACTCATCTGTTTTAGGTAATGGATATTGGTCACATGATATACATTTATTCAATTCTTTAAAATCTCCACAGATACGTACAGACTCCTTATCCGATTTCAACACAGTAACAATGGGGGCAGCCCACTCACTATGGTTAACAGGCTCAACTATATCATCTACAATCAGTTTATTTAAAGCATCTTCAACTAAAGGTTTATAGTGAAATGGAACTGATCTGTGTTTTCTGAATTTTGGAACTACATCACTCTTAACATGAATGTGAGCTGTAATATCTGAAATGGGTTTATTAGGATTAACTTCATAATCATTCAACAATTCTACCACAGAACCATTGACTTTATTAATTTTAGAAGAATCATTAATACCAGACAAATAAATACCTATTTTTGGCATCAAATCTTTACCACATAAGTTAGAATTATGATTCCCTACAACATAAAATGTCTGTTTCACTTGCAGAGAATTATAGTAAACATCCACTCCAACTTTACCCAAAACATTTATTTTGAGATCATCATAAGCATTTAACATTTTATTACAATCTACAATGGACAATCCCAAATTATGAACCCAATCTTTAGTCAAGGTACTCACAGCAGCACCTGTATCCACCTCAAAAGGTACAAACTTACCATTAACCAAAATATTCACTTCATCTTTACCAATAGCATTGACATTTTTTACTGACAACAGTCTTTCTTCATCAGTATCACTGGAAAATGCTACCTTGTCTACTGCTTTAACTTTAACCTTATGTTTTTTCTCAGAAGCCTTATTAAAACTTTCTTTTACTGGCTTTGGCTTCACATTACCTTTGACATCTTTTGAAGCCTTCCAACAAACTTGTTTTAAATGTCCTTTCTTACCACATAAATTACATGTTAAATTCTTAAAGCGACATTTTGCACTATCATGAGGGTAACCACAGTGTTTACAAGAAACTGACTTACTCATGGGACCATTGGTTGGGGTTTTAACCTTTTGAATAACACCAGCCTTTTCAGAAACATAAGCTTGTTCAAAATTCAAAACTCTCTCAACTATTTGGATAGAAGACATAACCTTCAAATTTAAATTTTCAGCAACCAGATTTGAAAAATAAACCTCATTTTCAAGAGCCATAAACAACTGATCCCGCACACGAGAATCAAAGTTGCTACCAAAATCACAGTCTTTGGCTAGACACTTCAGGTCTGCATACAAATCTTTTAATGTCTCACCTCCTTTTTTCCTCCTTTGTTGAAAAGCCAATAAACTTCTATGATAACTAGGCTTTACATCATAATGTGCCTTAAGTAATTTGCATAAATCCTCATACGACTTAGTATGTGGTAAATCTGGGGCACAAATGTTTCCTAAAATAGCATAAACTTCAGTACCAATAGAAACCAGAAGTAAATTTTTTTTACTATTTGCCTCAGTTATTTCCAAATTTAAAAAATTTGCTTCCAACAAACTTAACCACAATTCAAAAGAAATCTTTGAAGGATTAAAATGATCAATGTTCACTCTGCGGTTAGCCCTATTTTCATTTTCTTGAGGCATGATTATAGGCTAAGTCACTGGGTGAACTGGTAATAATCTCAAAATACACAACATGCAATCATGGCACAGACAGAATAGGCTAAATATTATAGCACTGACAACATAAGCTAAACATCATAGAACTAGGCTAGGCCTATATGCAATTTGTTTTACTCCACTCCTCAAAGCACTGGGGTTAAGCACCATAGGCTTACGGTAGGCTATGATCAATCAAGGCTACCGTACACAAAACACTGGAAACAAGGTTACCGATAAACACAATTGGCCTACCATAGGCTATCATCAATCTAGGGTACACCTTGGAAAATAATCACTATAGCTTTCCAATCTTGAAAAATCGTCAGCATTAGGCTTAAACACAGTTATAATACGGCATCTATGAAGGCTCCAATGCTAACTGCAAAACTTGATCAAAACAGCCTATGGAGGGCGGCCACGGGAACGAAAATCTCGGAAGTCAGAAGCTTACCCAATTTACCGGCTACCTCAAAACTGCAAAAAATTCACTTAAATACTGCAAACCAGAAGTTCCTTTTGCTACTGCATTGGTCCTTTGTACCTCGTCGCCATTTGTTCCATACTATGATTAGATGGGTGAGGAGAATGCCATTAAAAATCGTGAGAAAAGTGGAGGTTTTATTACTCAAACTTAGATGTCCGACATGGCGTGTTCTACCTCAGTAAAAACAACAAAACAATAGCGCAATGCAAAGCGCACGAATTAATCAGCTCAAAAGTTATGCATAACAATAATAATAATAATAATAATAATAATAATAATAATCATCACCTGAAAGATTGTAGCCCAAAATTCGGCAGGGTGACAATTCTTTAGGTGGGGTATCCTGGGGTGATGATTATGCAGGTGGAAATTTAAGGGGATAGTTACGATTCAAGACATTTGTTAATTAGTGGATTGTTTGAGATTTCGCAAATGCTGGGTAGGTCACTGAAAGTAAGTAGCCTTTATTTATTTAAAATTATCAAAACCAGAGGGGTTTCCGTTATATACCAGAGAAACGAGATCTAACCAAACCCAGGTTAGGTTAGGCTTGGTTAATAAGTTATGTTAAATACTTTATATATCTTATTTTGATTTTAATATCCATTGTGGTCTGGGGTGACAACTCTTCAGTTGGGCTCTCACGGGGTGATGATTCTTCAGGTGGATAATTTGGCATGACAGTTCTTCAAATCATTTAATAATGATGATCAAATCATCATAACAATGATAAATACTGTTGCATAAAGAACAAAAATGAGCAAATGGTGATATTTTTGTTATTTAAATACACTTTTTGAGACATCTTCAAAGAGAGAATCCTTTGGGAGACCGTTCCAAAGGCTTTACCAAAACATCGAACGGTACATTTGTAATCAAACCGGACTCGATATCAAGGTATGTTGTGATTTCTGCAGCCACATTGCATTATTATCAGGTAAAATACCTTTACGCTTCCCAAGAATTTGCGACTTTTCAATATACTTATTAGTTATAAGATTGCCTCTTCTGTAATAAAATATACATTTATCAGGTCGTGTTTTAGATTTGTAGTCTTGCATAAGTCATGACCCTGGTTAACGTACTCATTATTATATCCTTATTATCTGTTGCTTTCCTTTAGACAGTTTAGGAAGGACCAATTATTTGACCAAATTTTATATCTAGACCGTAATGAAACAAGAAAATTTATATCTTTTACCGAGAATAACACTATCAACGTTATGTTTACTTTCACACCCCCAACAAGTGACATGAAGTAACAAAGCACAGAAATATATGTAAAACAAATAAGAAACAAAAATTTCATAAATCGACTCGTTCTTTAACTAGGGGAGAAGAAGCCTGACTAAGCTAGCCAAATCTAACCCTACATAATACATTTCATGAGAATTGTTCTGAAAAAGGGGTGTGAAATGAACATTTACTCACTTAATTGTTAAAATTTGTAATGAGCTTTTGATATAATATTGCTGCACAGCATAGGTTTGTTGTAATTGGTGTCTTGCTGTAGTGATTTTGACTCATCTTTTCCTTCCAAAATTACGAAAACTAAAAACACTAAATTAACCTTAGATTCGAAAATTGTATAATAGAGCAAATTTTTGTATCAAATGCGAGGTTTTGTAAGTTTAGCTTATGTTTTCAGATGGAATTAATTTATGCATTTATGCCCAAATGTATTATAACTAACAAAAGGCCATTATCAAACAAGAGACAAAGAGGCACAAGAGTATTATGTAATGGAACATTTATAGTCCTTAATATCATTTTAATGCTTAAGAGGTAAAAAAAAAAACTCAAGACGTTAAGTATATTACGTTGGTTTTGGCTTTTTAAAACTTAGATGATAATTAAAATGATTGCTTTTTAGATGTTTTAGGTATCTTTGATAAATGTAGTATTATTGATGCTCTCCTGGGGGGGTGAATTCAACATTTGCCTAAATGACTTTCAATAAGATACTGAGATTTGTTATGTGTGCTAAGTTGTTTTCATTGAATTCATAATACTTCGTAATTGTAGTCACCATGGCTCAGGCGGTAGCGTCTGCGACTCTGAGGCATAAGGTCGAGAGTTCGCGCCCCATCACGGTCTGAATTTAGCAAGGGCATGCGCTCAGGGTAAGGATTACATCTGCCAAAACAAGTCCTTCGCAAGAAGGCAACCGTCCTAGCCCTTGGTAGAAAAGGGAGTTCGTGACGTAAAACCAGAACAAACCAGAACAACATAATACTTCATAATTAACTTTTATGGGACATGAGTTTGGTCTTTCTCAACGTGTCACTTCACAAATGTTCTGGTACTTGTGTGCCTAGTAGGCAGTTTAGTTTCTGTTACAAGGTGATATTTCAGACTTTTCGAAGTAGAGTGAGTTAGATAAAAGCTAGACCCTTGTGATATTATATTGTATTAGTGAGAAACCGCTTCCCTGTTTTTAAGTTTCAAAACCAAGAAAATTTAAGAAATTGATATTTCATGTATAATATTGATATTAGTAAAGTTTTTATGCATATAGCTGGTTGAGAGAAGGTTTCGAAACGCCTTCACCAGTGTTTTGTATTTGTTACTCAATCAGACCTTGAAAAGTTGAAAAATAGATATGATTCATAGAATTATTCTCTTTCATAGGACTAGTTTGGGTTAATTATACTCCTCCATTTATAGGAGAACTAAATTTAAGAGAGTTCAGAAAGAATATAAAGGAGATTCATGATTCAGAGATTCAGTCTCCGTATTTTCATAAAATTACTTACCATAGATTAAAATGCAAGTAATGTTGCTTAAAGAAATGAATTACATTATGTTATAGTATTGAAACTAGAGCTTATAATAATTTAGGAAAAATGGTAAATAATATCTAACAGTTGTCTACAATTTAGTAGTGCCTTGTAATTGGCTTATACACCTATGAATGTTTACTCTTCGCCTCCTGCAGTCAACTGCTGAGCTATGGGGCCGCAGCAGCTCAGCAATAGAGGGAGAATCGGGAAGTGACTAATGCTGGTTTGAACCCACTGCAGGAGACTAGGAAGGGCAACCAATCTTAATCCCCCCAACTCCACCCTGTCAGTGTCCACCCTCTTTCACTGGGACTAATTGTGACACTTTAAATGGTGCAAAATAGCTTCACCTTGAAAAAGCTAGTCTAAATACGCTGAAGGCTGATATACCTGTACTGTATATACTTTTGCATGAGGTTTTACTTTGATGAACAAAGCCTTCCACTGAGTCATACAGTGATGTAGAGTATAAAGTTCTACAGTACAGTTCGTTTGAAGATATAATATCTCTAAATATACTAAGGAATTATTTTTTATATTATATGAGTGCCTTTCTTATATTATTATTACCTAAATATATGTATATTTTCCAGGTTGACTGAGTTTTTAGTTTTGTGAGAATGACGGTAATCGGCAGATATGTATTTCAGAGACATTGGTGCCTTACACGTTTAAAAACATGCCTGCATACTCCTTGCAGACTGATATCAAGTACAGAACCAGAAAAAGTAAGAATATGGGCTTTCAAGAAATTTGTATAAGTTAAGAGATTAGGTGCTCATTGCCACATTTTGTGGATCTAGTTGCTGCGCTTTAATCAGTAAAGTCAGTAAATAAACATGCACTGTGATTAGTTATTCATGTAATTTGCTTAAGAACTTTTCACTGTTACTTATGCAAAATCAGGTTTGTATTGTATAACAATATAATCATAACTACTGTATAGTGGTTTTGGTTACTTAAATTGTGTTGTAAGGAAACTAGGATTTTACCTCTATTTTTTTTTTCTTGTATTAAACATGCAATTTAGAAGATATTCATCTTTGTATATGATTTGAGTACAGTCCAGTATCATTGTGCCTTGGAGTAGTTATACAATTGTGAAAGTACATTGCTGTACATTAGCTAATTTTTTTTGTGTATTCTGCAGTATTCCAAGTAAACTTAATTTTGTATTTCAGATCCTTATGTCAGGCAAGGAGTATAAAACAGATTATATGACCAACATAACTCCTAGAATATTATCATACGTTGGTCGAAATCTTCACTTACAAAAATATCACCCTTTGAACCACATACAGCAAGTGATAATTAATTATATGTATTCCCGTTACATATCACCTCGGGGAAATCCCCTATTTTCAGTCCATAATCAGTTGCACCCTGTTGTCTCCATGCAAGAAAATTTTGATTCGTTGCTAGTTCCCAAGGATCATGTGAGCAGGAAGAAGAGCGATAATTATTACGTGAATGAGAAATATTTACTTCGCGCTCATACCAGCGCACACCAGGTAAGATTTCGCACAACTCTCCAGTGAAGTATTATTTCATATATAATTTTGTGTGAATATATATTGTTCTTATTTATAGGAAACTCTAGTGGATTTAAAACGATCTTTAGCTATTATATTTTATGTATTTTTTTACAGTACTCTCTGTTTGAAGCTCTTACTGTGTTGGAATGAGATTGATTCGAGTTTATGAAAATTACCTCTTTATTTTATTTTCTCTTTGTTTAGGAAGTTTAGGACTATCGCCTTTCAACATTTTGATTTTCTTTCAGTGTGGAATGATAAAAATGGGTTTTGATAACTTTTTAGTCGTTGGCGATGTATACAGACGTGATGAAATTGATGCATCCCATTATCCTGTATTCCATCAAATGGAAGGAGTTAGACTGTGCACCAGGAAAGAGGTACTGTATATTGATTTTGACAGTGATATTGGTAATATGTATAGTGGGGACTGCTGTTGTGCAGTGGTGAGAGTACTTGACTGGGGAGGTGACAGACCCATGATCGAGCTCACAGCAGGGCACTTGGAAGGGCATCCAACCTTAAGTCCCCCTCGCCATTCTGTGTCCACCATGCTGAGGTACTAATAGTGACAGTATTGTATATAAGAAGTTCCGTTTAGCTTGTTAGTTATAGCTTCATTTAATTAGGTACTGGGAATGAAGACTTTATATATTTGAAGAACTTAAATCACATATCTTCGTTAAATCCGTGGTGCTATAGTGTTATTTGGGCTTGTCTCTTGATGTTATTGGTTGCCGTTTTATGTCTATAATTCATTCAAGTGGGGATGGACACAGACAACTTGGAGCTGGGGAAATAAGGCCTAATGCCTCGCAGTGGGCTCAAAAACAGGTTTGTCATTTTCTAAGTTGATACCCCTAACTACTGTACTCTGCGATCTTTGATGTTGTTTGGAATATAAAGGAACAAAACAATACTGCTTCAGTGACCAAAAATATTTATTTTATTCAAGACAAGGACCTTTACTTGATAGAAAATATATGTCTATAATTAAAAGAAAAAACACAGGCAGTATGTAACTTGTAATAGATTTTACCATGGAAAATGAAATAGATGTTTTCTACTAAAGCTTGTTGTATAAGGGATGGCAATATACCTCTATATTTCTTTCAAAATTAGACTATATTTTGCTGATCCTAACAGGGTGACCACAGTTGTGACACTTCCTCATTTGACTGCTTTGTACCAGGAAAACAATTTCAGGAAAGAAGGGATTGTTAGAGCTTTTCTTTGTAATCCCTAATGGTTTGCTGTTGTAACATGCAGGGAAAGAGAGTCTGGGATTATTTCTCTCCATCACCAGAAATATCTAATTTAATTTTATTTTGATACAAATAGTGCATATGAAGGCAGAATTCTTTCTAACCCATCATCCAGGTATTTCACCTTTAGTTGTCTCTAACGACATGTAAGGATTGTAAGAGTGGAATTCTCTTTCCCTCTCCAGTTTAGATACTTTTGTAGCTTTTTTTGTTTTCATTCAAATTTTGATTATGATGGAATTCTTTTTTCTAGATTAGCATATGCAAAAAATTGAATACACATTTTTCTGTTATCCACCTGATTATATAACATTGATTAAGGTTGCAGTATAATTTTGTTTTCTCAAAAAGCTTTACGATATTGACACTCTTGAATTATTTTCCTCATCATTTTTATATGCAAAAAATTGTTTGACTAAAATGATACTGTAATTATCTTGTTGTGTGACTTGTTACAGTATTGTATTATTCAACTGTTATTGTACTTCATATATTGACACGTAAAAGTGGTCTTAAAATATATTGTATGGCTTTCCCGTGGGGGGAAAGATACTTCCTCCGTGTTCCCCTTCATGTAGTAAAAGCCAACTAAATAGGATGAAGCGAGGGGTTTGGGAATACCCTCTATATTTTCCTCCCACAAAGAGTCAAGTTTTTGCTTTGACTCAGCCACCCCCTTTAGAAGGTGGATTATGGCTTATGTATATTGATAGTGATACTGTTTGGTAAAATATTTCAAATTTAATGTTGCAGATATTTGGACAACATCAGAATATGGATGACTTCAGCCTTTTCGAAAATGTAGAACGAAGCGAGAAAAGACAAGGTGTACATAACCAGACTGCTGTAGATGTTCTAGAGTTTGACCTAAAGCAGTGTTTAGAAGGACTGGCTATGACTTTATTTGGAAAAGGTAATGTGAAATTAAGAATATGACCTGTTGTTGTTGGTTAAATATCAATAGTGAAAGGATTGATGCCATACACAGTGAACATTCAAACTGTTCTTTGCTGTGTATATTTAGTAAATTAATTTATGATTTATCTTTTTTTTTAAGCTATTAGAGTTATGTTGGTAATATATCTGCTTAGAGCACAGAGTATTTAAACTGTATATGATGATATTAGCATTTAATTGGAACTAGCGAAACCAGATGTAATAAATTATAATCAGATTCAAACTACTGGTAAACTTAACTTTGGTATTAGACGGTGAGGTTAGTTCTCTCATGTAATGCCTCACATGTAATTCTTACAAGACTGTATTGAATGAACCTGTTTTATCCTTTCATATACAAGCATCTGCTGAAAATATGAAATTTGTGTGTTATATTTAAATGTATATTTATTTTATATATAATGTCTTACTATATTCTGTATATAATGATAATAGTTAACTTTATGTTACTTTGTGACACTAGGATGGGCAAAGAAAATTGCCCCCATCGAAATGAGGAGTGTTGTGACTTATCAGATGTGAAGGGATAATAAGAGATATATAACGAATACAGTGCGCCAGAATATTCAGTGTAGATGTTAGCGTAGGCAATGAAAAGTAACTGAAGGAAGACTTCTCACTGAGCTTTCCTGGAAAGTTCTATTTAAGTCCAAAATCCCTTCAGTTGTACTATTGGTGCCATAGGCCAACCTACTGTCTTTAGTAATAAAGTATCAGTTTTCTTGCCCTCAACAAGTTCATATATCTTACGTGCCATAATATCTTGTCTTGCGATGTAGAGATTTAATTCCATTAAGGTATTATTTGAGCAGAATTGATATATAATATTCTAAAGGGTTATTTTTAATTCTAAATATATGATCACATCATGTTTAAGCTCCATACTGAGTCTTATTTTTACATGCGCTTCATTGTCTGCATTGAAAATAACTGTACACTTTTCCATGATGTATCTGTTCTTCAGTAAAAGATAATGGGTTACCCAAGGAAATTATGATTTATCAAAAGGTTCTCAAAAGGAAGAGAATGCATAGGAATATTATTTACCTTAAGGAGCTATAAAGAGTGATCAAGGTAAATTAGTTCATTTGAATGTGTACTTTGACCCTGCCGTCTTCTTTACAAGGGGGATTTCTGTTGTTGTATATGTATGTACAATATTTACCCACCTTAAGCATATAACGCTTCACCATCTTTGTAGAGTAGTAATGTTGTGCCTGAATTTTTCCCTCATCATCATCCATGTACAGTATATGAAATATTGACCGTATTATGTTTACAGATGTGGAGAAGAGATGGGTTGATGCCTATTTCCCATTTACTCATCCATCCTGGGAGCTTGAACTGAGGCTTAACGATGAATGGGTGGAATTGTTAGGGTGTGGAATCATTGAACAAGAAATACTTGTGAATTGTAAGTAGAAACAGCTACATGTTATTATTGTGCTGGTGTTTCCATAATATACACTACATTACTTAATATGGGAATATCCATTAGTAATTACACCTAAAGGGGTAGGCAAGAATACCTTCTCTGTGTTCCTTTGTATGTCGATAAGTCGACTTAATGGAGCAGAGCAAAGTGACTGGGAATCCCTTCCCTTTTATTTCCTACCTCAAATTATCAAGTTTTTTGTTTTGACTTAGCTACCCTCTTATAAGGGGAATTATCTCTATTGTATATAGAGTAAATAATTCCTTCCTACCACGGCTTTTATAGCAAAGAGTATCATTGCATCTTTTTAGTACTGTTTGAATATCGTTGGGATTGTAGTTTGAAAGCAAATTGACAATGTAATTGATGTGAGGGAGATAGAATTCCCTCTTTATATTCCCTGCTTGTTGTAGGTGCCTTGGGATTTGCATTGTGGTGGCTGAGACAGAAAATCCGCCCTTGTATTATCTACGTGTCACATGAGGCGACTAAAAGCGATAAACCTCATTTTGTTCGAGGAAGAATTCAGCTCACATATCTTATTGTTGTTCTTTGCCATCTTATATGCCACTATGAATCCCCATTCAGATGGAGGTGGACACAGACATGTTGGAGATTGGAAATTAAGGCTGGATGCCCTCTCTAATGGGCTCAAACATGGGTTTGTCACTTCCGAGTCAAACGCTCTTATCACTACTAATCCACTGCGGTTAGGAAGGAGGTAAAAAAAAAGATAGGAGCAAGAGGGCGGGCAGGTCATGCTCTTGCATTATTATATATTGTGTGCTCTTTAACTGGGGTATAATATACAGAACAGGTAGCTTCTTAAGCTATGCTGAAGCTTTTTGTATTCTTTTCTTTTCTTACTGTTGTGGCCATTGTGCTAGCTTTAGCAAGATGTGTGTATCTATTATGAAAACTTAAAGTAATAGTTTTAATGCATTGCTTTCAAACTACAATCCCAACGATATTCAAACAGTACTAAAAAGATACAATGATACTCTTTGCTATAAAAGCCGTGGTAGGAAGGAATTATTCACTGTATATACAATAGAGATAATTCCCCTTATAAGAGGGTAGCTAAGTCAAAACAAAAAACTTGATAATTTGAGGTAGGAAATTGTATATATTGTATTTATACTGCTCGTTTTGCACTTTAAAATTTAAATTCCATCCTGCCTATAAAATTTATTTGAGGTGTACATGCGCCTTTGATGCTGAAATTTTATTTTTGAAAAGTTTATATTATTATTACTGAATTTATAAGTTTTGCTGATTAATGTATAACTAAATTTTAATCTAAAATGTTTTATTATTCACTTTACACTGAAAAATGTTGACTACAAGAAGTCATTGTAAATAATTTTTTTATATTAAACGTAGAGGTACTGCACTACATGCAGAAAGTATGTTAGCATTATCTTGGATTTTTCAGTAAATGCTTTAACCTGGAAACAGATGTTTCATAGCTGCTGCAGATGATAGTCAATAAACCTCTTTTAACTGACAAAGAGTAACATATACTATTTTTTGTTGTTGCTTTACAGCCAGTGCAGGTGAAAAAGTTGGTTGGGCATTTGGTTTAGGATTGGAGAGGTGGGCAATGAAGTTTTATGACATACCAGATATTAGACTGTTTTGGTCTAATGACTCTGGATTTTTATCCCAGTTTCATTTCGAGGATTCTTCAACTAGAGTCTCTTATAAAGTAAGATATACAGTTATTGGTTATTTTAGTATTCTCATTATTATACAGTTGTTAGTATATATATATATATATATATATATATATATATATATATATATATATATATATATATATATATATATATATATATATATATATATATATATATATATATATATATATATATATATATATACTAGTGCCTTGACTTAGTAATCATAAGTCCTAGGTTCGAGTCCCGGTCGGGGTAAAAAAAAAAAAAATGATTCATATATATATATATATATATATATATATATATATATATATATATATATATATATATATATATATATATATATATATATATATATATATATATATATATATATTTTTTTTTTTTAATTCGTTTCTATATTTAGCTTTCTACCACTATTCTTCACCTCAAAGACCAACTCTGAATGTTTTCTAAATTTTAGTTTAAGAGTGTAATGATTGCACTCTTTCCATAATGAAGCAAAGTTGTATTTCTCTCATTCTCCTTAATTATCCACACAGATATATCAGCCCTAGGCATCAAAGAGTGTGATTTATATTTTCCCTCATTGGATGATTTACATTGGGTATACTATATTGTGAAATTTCCCAAAGCATTCAGAAAGCTAATCCAGCATAAAAAATAATAACCCGTGCTAATCTATTGTACATATGACAGTGTAATCAGCTCATTTCAGCTTGAGGGTATACATTTTGAATAAAGGGACCTGTATACATTTTATTATATTTAGTTAAAAATTACCATGAGTATGTTGATACATATTTCTTCATCTGCTTAATGTAATTTCTTTCAGACTATTAGTCAGTACCCACAGTGTGCAAATGACATAAGTTTTTGGTTACCCTCTGATGGCTACGAGTCTGCAGATTTTTATGACCTTGTCCGAAGTATAGGAGGAAATATGGTTGAACAGGTAAGTTTTAATTAGTGTTGCAGTTTCTTGTCTTGCATAACTGGCAGGATGTCATCTTAACCGGGGACTTGTATGATTGAATGATTAAAATGGAAATTAGAGGCTTTTTAGTTATGTTGATTTCTCATTTACCCACTTATTCTATTGGTGACCCAAGCAGAGTGGTTGGGGGAAATTGTGGCAACCCTTTATCCCCAAGGAGCAAGGAGTATATTAGCTTCTGGTAATTGTTTGAGCTTTGACTTGGGCACCCCTCTTACAAGGCGGATTGCTGCCATTGTATATATTGTTACTTTTAGTTCGTAGGTTTTTGAAAACCTTCATCAAAAGTTGACAACAAGTAGGAGAAAAACAAATTAACTGACTGATCTTGTATTATGCAAGATACACAAGCTTTAATTATTGAAATTTCTATTTGTCTTTTTATGAATGGGGCTGTATTCAAGCCATACAACAACGTATCATGTCATACTACTGTCTAGTAATCTTTACCTTTCACTCTTGTAGGTACCATTTTATCAAATATAACTCCTGCCACTCCTCTCACCCCCTCCTTCCTGCCTGGCATCTCATCTTTACCTCTCTATCACATTCCCCATTCCATTAAACAGTTAACCTTAAATATTTAAACTCATCCACCTATGTTACCTCTGTGCCTTGCAAATTCACCTCACCATTGCCCTTCCTATCATTCACACTCTCCAGTGCATGCCAACACCTCTCCAAGCTCACTTCAACCTGTTTCCTACTCTCGCTACATATCACAGTGTCATCCGCAAAGATCGTGGTCCATGGAGACTCTTTTCTGATTATGTCCGTCAACATGTCCATTGCCATTGTAAACAAGAAAAGGCTTTAATTTTTGAAAATTTATTAATTATGAACACGCTGAGTTTACTACGTTGTAGTATGAATTGTTTTATGTGTCTCTATTAATGCTCACTTGATTGGGGGTGGATACAGAAATGTTGGAGCTGGGGAATCAAAGCCAGTGGGCTCTAACATTGGTCGTCATTGCTCTAATTGAGTGCTCTGAGCACTGCTCTGATATGGGATGTTTGACGTATCAAATTGTGTTGTGGGAGAACTACAATAGTAAAAACACATAACTATGACTGGTAGTAAATAGTGCTATTTGCAAGACTTATTCGTACATTTGCTTTGGACTTTGCTGTGTTGTTGACATTGTTAGCAAAAATTAAAAGAGTATTTTGCCATCTCCAGGTTAGGCTTATTGATACCTTCACTCATCCAAAGAAAAATTTAACATCGCACTGTTATCGCATCGTTTACCGTCACATGGAATACACGCTAACTCAAGAGGAAGTGAACAATGTACATAAACAAATTGAAGAAAAAGCATCTGAAATTCTCAAGGTAGTTATAAGATGATGGACTTTAACACTTGCATAATTATATATTTAATTAATATGAATAATGACTATGGATTTGTATATAGTATTAGAAATTTATATGTTGACCATGAGACATTAAAATTTTTTATGAATAATGTATTTGGTTCTTCCATATCTTTGTCATTTTAAGGTTTATTCTAGAGATTTATTTTTAAGATTTATTTATTTAAAAATTTTATTTTGTTACTTTGTTGCAGACCTTGAACAAAAAAGACCATACAAACAAAATTCTTGTTACTAAAATTTGTCAGTTACATTAACATTTAATATATTTTCCAGATATATACTCTTTAAACCTATCACAGTATCTGTTCAGCAACTATATGATGAACTTGTCTCTATCATGACCTTTGCTAGTAAGAACATCCCTAACTTATGAGGGAGAGAGAATTGAGCCTTTGGATGTCGCCAGAGCTAAATAAAAAATGGGCACAAAAGCCTACCTGTTCCTCAATTATATATTTTCTTGCCATAAACTTTCTGATGAACTGGTTGAACATGGGCTACTGCCTGCCTCTACTTTATACAGTGTGAGATAAGTCGAGGTGAGGGGAGTAGAGGGAGGTAGGCCTCAAGTCGAGTTGAGAAAGGTAAGTGGAGAGGGAAAAAGTTTCAAATTCTCGTCGATATCTTTTCCTTGTTGTATTAGATTCATAAAATGTTGCTGAAATATTTTCTCCCATCTTAATTTCTAAGTTTTTAAGAAACGGATTTCCTTTGAAAGTAATATTTTGCTTCTATTCTGTATAGCCTGTCATGAATTATACTTACATTGTCATCAGTTAATGTAAAAAAAAGTGGGACAGATTTTATATATTTGTATAATTTCTTCACCTATCAATGACATTCTCCTTAAATCACCGTCTCTCTCTCATCCTACACTCTCAACAACATGAAATACTCAGCCATCGCACTCTCACTTTTTTCATCATCAGCTGCGCATCTATTCCGTTCATCCTCAACGCCCCACGACTCACATTACACATGCGCAATTTTTCCCAAAATATCTTTTCACTCTAGTTAAAATTCTCAGATAAGCATCTACCCCTCCTTACATCTGTTCTTCTATTTGCCTTTTTTCTTAATTTTCTTTTCTATTTTTTATTTTTATTTTGTCTCCTTAATTTTCTCTGCAGTTACCTCTGCCACGCTCGCCTAGTCATTCCACCATGCACTACCTTTTCATCTGTTTGCACCAATTATTCTCATCCCACATATCACTCTTGCACATTTCTAAGTTTCCTCCTTATCATTCCTAGCGACGGCAGAAGAAAAAATTAAATTTCACGTGCATTGCGTGATTAAGGACACCATAAGTGATATCCTAAATGGGGTAGAAGGTTGTTATCCGTTTTTCCTACTTTGTTTCCTGGTGAATATCAAACTGGAGAGCTGAAGATAGACAGAATCTGTAAAAGCCCTATTACTATAGTTCCTTTCTTACAGTTGTGACCACCCTTTTTACTTCATGATATGGCTTCATATTTGAATAAATATAACACAGCACAAAATGCACTGATGGGACAATTAACATACTAGGATATTATGACATTAAAATTGTGCAAATTTACTGTACTTGGCATTTTTTCAAGCTTTAAATGAATTGGC
Source organism: Halocaridina rubra (assembly GCA_037179515.1). NCBI lineage: Eukaryota > Metazoa > Arthropoda > Malacostraca > Decapoda > Atyidae > Halocaridina > Halocaridina rubra. The sequence goes on from JAXCGZ010006116.1 coordinate 57,635, forward strand.
TCTGTTATGTTAGCATTTTGTACTGGTTTCCTAATCTTCAAATAGGCAACATTTAATAACAATACTGCTTCAAGGGTCCAAATGAATTACGAATAACAACGCCTAATCTAAGCTTGATTGAAACTACTAATAATTACATAATTATATATTTATTTATTTATTTTTTTTTTACTAAACAGTTCTGTGTTTGTAATCCACATATATATTACTTAGTAAACAAAATGCTTTGATAATTTTAGTTCGAACTGAGTGGCAACGATTAAGTAGAAATGTTGACCCTATAAAGTCGTAGGAAAAAGGTGAATGAGAGATCATAGATTTTAAAATATCATATTTGAGTGTTACTACAGTAATCCCTTGCTATATCGCGATTCACCTTCCGCGAATTCAGTGCATTGCCGGTTTTTATGGCGAGCATATGTATTTTATATCACAGATTTTCTGGGGATATCGCGGGAATCCATGATATGTGGAAATATTAAAATTTCCAGTATTTTCATCATTTTATTGATAAAAAAAAAGTATTTCCTAGCCTAAGAATAATAAAACAGTAAAAAACATAAATTTAAACATGTAACTCACAGTATTGCACCATATAAAATACGATACTGGAATCTGCGTCTTGGAAAACGCAAAGGGTTGCACCTACGTGAGATAGTACACAGGATGCTATTGGCTGATGGGTGGGAGACGATGAATCACAGAATTGTGTTGTGGATCCTGGGGTCTGATTGGCATTTTGATTGAATCTTGATTCTTCCAGCATCATCCATTGTCTCGCCTCCCCAACTCAGTTACTCACGTGTGCACCTTTCGCGTTGTGCCTCTTAATAACGTTGTACTTGTGTTTTTTGTGAAACTTTGCTTTATTTCAACCCCTGCAATGCCACCCAAGCGTCCTTCATCTTCTAAGGCTTCTGGTAGTTAGCCTAAGTGGCAAAGGAGGATGTTGACCATAGCAGATAAGATAAACCTGTTAGATATGCTGAAGGAAGGAAGAAGTTTCTCGGCTGTCGGCCTCCATTTTGTTCACTACATTAAGAAGGACGAGGCAAATATCATGAAGACAGCGACTCTTACTTTTAACATTACAACGAAGAGGGTCGTAACACCCCGCAATAAGATAATAGGGCGGATGTAAACGTCATCTTCACGTCATTCACGGTAAGCTTACCTATCACGTTCATATAGGTTTACACTTGCGCACTGTTATTTATGGAAAACTTACCTGTCACACTCATATAAATTTACTCTTGCGCGCTGTTATTAATAAAGTAAAGGGTGAGTTGTTAACAGTGCAGGGAGGGTTTATAAAGGTAAAAATAAATGTAAAATACCTGTAATAGATATGGTGCTGCTAATTCGCGAATTTTCACCTATCGCGGGTGGTCCTGGAACGTAACACTCGCAATAAACGAGGGATTACTGTATATGAATTTCAGTAAATTTTTAACCACTTAAACCAATTTAAATAAAAGAGAGAGATCCTTTCTACATACGTCAAGTAACAAACAAATAATGATAATTTCCTTTCAAATATGATACACAAGACAAGTTATATAATTTTAGGTTATTATGAAATACTTTTGTATATAAAAATTTTCTAACTGCTGTTATAACGCACCTAACAATTATTATATATTATATATCAACCTATTAAATAAATGAGATGATATAAGGCGGAACATGAAGGTGTGTAGTGTGACAGAGGAGGAGGAAAGGGATAGGGTGATATGGAGACGACTGATCCGCTGTGGCGAAATCTGACGGGAGAATCTGAAACATTCGACTGATATGAAAGAGTAACAGGGAGTTACGTCTCTCAACAGAAATAATTAAGTCAAATACCTTTAGTCTTTCTTTCTGGCTCCAAAAACCTTTTAAAAGTGAAGAGATGAAATAGGTATGTAAAGATCTCCTCGAGAAAAATTTGCCAAATAAGGACATAACATTTTGACATCATTCCGTTTATTTTTCACTGTTCAAAGACATCCTGAAAATATAAACTATTCAGTAAATGCATTTAAAAACCATTTATCATTTCCTAGAAACTTATGTTTGAAGTGAAATATTTCTTCTATCTATTCATGTGATAGATAGTTTGTTCATTTATTTAACTAGACTCAAAGTTCCTCTTCATTCTCATCGTGTACATGGAGTTATGATGTAAATATTTGATATATACTCTCTCTCTCTCAACATATGCATGTATGTATTAAAGGAAGTACCTAACGCATATATACCGTGATCCCTAGTTTATCGCGAGGGTTAGGTTCCGGGACCTGTCGCGATGGGTGAATTTTCGTGAAGTAGGAACACCTTAAAAAAAAAAAAAAAAAATTCTTTTTAAGATTATTGTGACACCAGGATGGACCAAAAAATGATATAATAAAACAGCCTTTATCAGGCTGTAAAGAGAAACAGATGGAGAGTGTAATGACCTGTCAGATGTGAAGGGATTATAAAAGATGTGTAATGAATATCCAGCTCTCTGTTGGGTTTTAATATACCTCTGCATTACTCTCATGATGTCTATTCCAAAAATTCTCCTTAGATCTTATTATTATTATTATTATTACTATTATTATTATTTTTAACAATAGTTTTCCTTTGATGATGATTGTGGAGTATTATTATTATTATTATTGTTATTATTAATATCATTATTATTACGAATTTGTAAGTAAACCATTATTTTTACAATAAATAATGTAGTTTTGGTTGAATGAACAAGAGTTAATTAAAGATGTCTCTCTCTCTCTCTCTCTCTCTCTCCAACATTCTATTCTACCCAACCCCCCACACTCTCTTTGTCTCAGCCAACTAGGGAGGGGCACTGTACACAGTTATTAAAGTAAATAAACCAACAGATGTATAAACAATGATGAGGCCTTAATAGTAATAATAAGAATAATAATGATGATGATAATCTCCACACTCATCATCAAAGGAAAATTATTGTTGCCAATAATAATAATAATAATAATAATAATAATAATAATAATAATAAGATCTAAGGAGAATTATTGGAATATACATCATGAAAGTAATGCAGAGGTATATTAAAACCCAGCAGAGAGCTGGAGATTCATTACACATCTTTTATAATCCCTTCACATCTGACATGTCATTACACTCTCCATCTCTGTTTCTCTTTACAGCCTGATAAAGGCTGTTTTATTTTATCATTTTTTGGCCCATCCTGGTGTCACAATAATAATGAAAAAAAAAAAAAAAAAAAAAAAAAAAAAAAAAAAAATATATATATATATATATATATATATATATATATATATATATATATATATATATATATATATATATATATATATATATATTTATTTATATATATATCTTTATATATATATTTATATATATATCTTTATATATATATTTATATATATATCTTTATATATATATCTTTATATATATATTTATATATATATCTTTATATATATATCACGATACAGTGAATTCGCGAGGTGAATTGCGATAGAGCGAGGGATTACTGTATATATATATATATATATATATATATATATATATATATATATATATATATATATATATATATATATATATATATATATATATATATATATATATATATATATATATATATATTTATATATATATATATATATATATATATATATATATAAAATTCAAGTATTCTTGTATATATATATATATATATATATATATATATATATATATATATATATATATATATATATATATATATATATATATATATATATATATATATATATATATATATATATATATATATATATATATATATATATATTGCAAGTATTCTTGTATTTTAACATGTATGCATGCACTTCATATATATATATATATATATATATATATATATATATATATATATATATATATATATATATATATATATATATATATATATATATATATATATATATATATATATATATATATATATATATATATATATATATATAAGCACATTACCATATGTGAAAACATGAATCATTTTTACCCTGACCGGGACTTGAACCTTGGACTTATAATTACTAAGCCAAGGTACTACCAACTACACCACAGAAAGTCTTAAAAGGGAAACAGACCTTACAGCTTATATCTCCTATACTAGGAATGAACGCATTCTAGCTGAATGCCACTCTGTTTATATTACAGTTTCCCCAACCTCACTCGTATTTTTGTTTTCGCATTCACTTCAACTCCCAATCTCATTCGGGACTAACAATAACCACATAAGCACATTACCATATGTGAAAACATGAATCATTTTTGCCCTGACCGGGACTTGAACCTGGGACTCATAATTTCTAGGCCAAGGTGCTACCAACTACACCACAAGTGAGGTTGGGGGAAACTGTAATATGAACATAGTGGCATTCAGATAGAATGCGTTCATTCCTAGTATAGCAGATATAACCTGTAAGGTTTGTTTCCAATTTAAGACCTTCTTTGGTGTAGCTGGTAGCGCCTTGGCTTAGTAATTATAAGTCCTAGGTTCAAGTCCCGGTCAGGGTAAAAATTATTCATATATATATATATATATATATATATATATATATATATATATATATATATATATATATATATATATATATATATATATATATATATATATATATATATATATATATATATATATATATATATATATACCTAGTTCTCAAAATAACGTGAAGATAAGTTCTCAGAAGTGTCGGGTAAACGGAAAATCGTGTGAAAAAACTAGTCATTTTCCATAGGGACAATGATAAAGGGCATAGATCCGTTCCAAACCTTACATAGACACACTATGCCAAATATATAAGATAAGTAAAAACATATTTTATATGTACAGAGCAAAGCAGAAAGCCCTGTATCTATTTTTAAGAGTATACAAAAGATATTCAGATTTACTACACAGCAAGAAATTAACATACTGTACTGTACTCGATTATGCGGTGGGCAACAGGCATACAGTACACTGGGACGTGCATGGTGGCGGTGAGCACGTAATTTAAGCGGTAGAAGAGGAGGAGGATGCTGGAGAACGAACCTCTATCTGCAAATATAAACAAAGATAAAATAAAAATTATAAATAACCAAAGCAAGACTAAAATATGAAAACAAAAAGTCATTATGCAATGCCTAAATGTAAAACATATTCTACTCACTCTGTAGGTGCGCAACAGGTAAGGGCCGAGCGTGGTGGCGGTGAGACACGATGTCAACGGTAGCAGAAGAGGAGGGGGAAGTGTTAAAATGAACCCCATCTGCAAACATAATCAAAGATAAACACAATCAACAAAAGCAAGACTAAAAAACAAAAAAAAATGTCATTATGCAATGCCTAAATGTAAAACACATTCTACTCACTCTATAAGTGTGCAACAGGTAAGGGTCGAGCGTGGTGGCGGTGAGCATGTGACGTTAGCGGAAGAGTAGGGGAAAGCTTTAGAACGAACCCCATCTGCAAACGTAAACAATGATAAAATAAATAATTAACAAAAGCAAGGCTAAAAAACTAAAAAAAAATTATTATTATGCAATGCCTGAATTGTAAAAAAAATAAAATAAAAAAGACAACACATTCTACTCACTCTATTATACGGTGAGCAACAGGCATGGGACAAGCATAGTGGCGGTAAGCACGTGACGTCAGCGGTATAAGAAGAGTAGAAGGAACCCCTATCTGCCAAATGTAAGAAACAATTAACAATGCAAGACTAGAAAACTAAATTTTTTCATTATGCAATGCCTGAATTACTGTGAAAAAAATATATATATAAAACACATTCCACTCACTTTATATAAAAATATAACACATTCTACTCACTCTGTTATACGGTGACCAACAGGTATGGAATGCGCGTGGTGGCGGTGAGCACTTGACAAAAGCAGTATTAGAAGAGGAGAACGAACCTCTATCTGCCAAACGTAAGAAACAATTAACAAAAGCAAGACTATAAAACTAAATTTTTTCATAATGCAACTAGCCATGATATTATAGTACAGATATACAGTTATCTGTAAAATTAAAAAGAACTGAAAACACAAACAGTTATAATAAGAGATATATTCACGCACAGTGGATAAAACACCTTAATTTAGGGTAATCAGAGAATGATGATGAGTGATATCTACGTTGAGTATATAATAAGCATAATAATAATAATAATAATGAATTTCATTACGTTTAGGGTACTCAATATGGATTTAGGGAAATTTTTGTCCAGATCTAGGGTAAACTAAGCTTGTACTCGTGGAAGCAGTGACGTACACTTACCATTTTTCCCATTTTCTCCAGAATACCCGATCGACAATATGAAGACTTCTTACTTACCATTTTTTCCATTTTCCCCATGATATCCGATCGAGAATATGAAGACTTAGCTGCAGTTAAACTAAAACCAGCTTTTGCACTTTTATTTATTTTTCCCGCATTTTCACGGATAGTGTGTACGTACGTACATACATTCACTAAAATTCAATGCTGGTTCAATGGCGACTGTACTCTCACCAGTCTCATAACGGCCCAAATCTTGCAATTTTATTTCAAGAATATATTACCTTTCTGCCTCTTTTGGGAGTAGAAGCACTTATACAGTCTTTTCTTGGTAATTTACTGGCCATGATAGTATGTACAATATATAATCTTAAAAATATAAAAGAACTGAAAACACAAAACGTAACAATCATTGAGGTGCATTGCCGGTTTAATGGCAACTGTACACTCACAACGGCCCAACACTTGCAATTTTATTTCAAGAATTATTGCCTTTCTCACTCTTTTGGGAGTAGAAGCACTTACACAGTCTTTTCCTAGGCTTTTACTGGCCATGATAGTACAATATATAATCTTTAAAATATAAATGAACTGAAAATACAAAACGTAACACAAACACAGAACACTAGCTATATCCACGCACTATCCTGGGTAACAAAACACTGATGGCAGTGTGGCGGGAAAAGTGTCCGCGGTCGCTTATTTACTAAAATAAAATAATAAATTCGAATTTTTTGGCGGGCGTTATTTGTGAAATTCGTATTTTTTGGCTATTATTTTTTGGGGGCGTTATTACAATTTCACGGATATTAAAACATGTAAAAAACGAACAAGGTGTGTATATATATATATATATATATATATATATATATATTATATATACCGGTATATATATATATATATATATATATATATATATATATATATATATATATATATATATATATATATATATATATATATATATATATATATATATATATATATATATATATATATATATATATATATATATATATATATATATATATATATATATATATATATAGACACACACAGTAACCCCTCGTTTATTGCGGGGGTTTGGTTCTGGGACCGGCCGCGATAGGTGAATTAACGCAAAATAGGAACACCATTAAAAAATAAAAAATAAAAATTAAAAAAAATGACAACAGGACGAGCCAAAAAATAATAAAATAAAACAGCCTTTATCGGGCCTGGGCATGAAGAATACATAAAGAGAAACAGAGATGGAGAGTGTAATGACCTGTCAGATGTGAAGGGACCTTAAAAAGATGTGTAATGAATATCCAATTCTCTGCTGGGTTTTAATATACCTCTGCATTACTTTCATGATGTCTATTCCGAGAATTCTCCTTAGATCTAATAATAATTATTATTATTATTATTATTGGCGACAATAATTTTCCATTGATGATGATTGTGGAGATTATTATGATTGTTATTATAATTATTATTATTATTATTATTATTATTATAATTATTATTATTATTGTTGTTATTAAGGGCTCATCATTGTTTGTATGTCTGTTGGTTAATTTAACTTTAATAACTGTGTACAGTGCCCCTCCCTAGTTTGGCTGGGACAAAGGGAGTTTGTGGGGTTGGGTAGAAATGAATGTTGCAGAGAGAGAGAGAGAGAGAGAGAGAGAGAGAGAGAGAGAGAGAGAGAGATGTTTCCTTTTAAAGTTCCATCTGGAAATGAAGATAGGGAGTGAATTTAAAATGGAGGGAAGTTTATTATTAGATTTCTCTCTCTCTCTCTCTCTCTCTCACACTTTTTTGGGGGTTTATCTAATTTTCAAGATTATACAATTATTAATATTCCTTGGTTCTAAACATTATTCTATCTATCTACACGAAATCTTAACATAAATAATTTGTTCAAAGAAAACTTATATCATATTATATTCATGGAAAACTTAAATGAAATATATATATATATATATATATATATATATATATATATATATATATATATATATATATATATATATATATATTATATATATATATATATTTTCTCTACACGCTATTTCCCTGACGATATTATGTCGAAAGTTTGTTTGCTGTTTGACAGAGAGAGAGAGAAAGAAGAAACAACTTTAATTAACTCTTTTTCATTCAACCAAAACTACATTATTTATTGTAAAAATAATGATTTATTGACAAATTCGTAATAATAATACTAATGATAATAATAGTAATAATAATAATAATAACAATCATAATAATCTCCACAATCATCATCAAAGGAATATTATTGTCGCCAATAATAATAATAATAATAATAAGATCTAAGGAGAATTTTTGGAATAGACATCTTGAAAGTAAGTATATTAAAAACCTGCAGAGAATTGGATTTTCATTACACATCTTTTATAATCCCTTCACATCTGACAGGTAATTACACTCTCCATCTCTGTTTCTCTTTACTTTATGTATTCTTCATGCTCAGGCCTGATAAAGGCTGTTTTATTTTATTATTTCTTGGCCCGTCCTGGTGTCACAATCATTTAAAAAAAAAAAATTAATGGTGCTCCTACTTCGTGGTTTTTCACCTATCACAGCTGGTCCCCGAACTGAACCCCCTCAATAAACGAGAGATTATTGCATATATATATATATATATATATATATATATATATATATATATATATATATATATATATATATATATATATATATAT